>JMFS01050548.1:0-14738 GCA_000699545.1 Podiceps cristatus
CCCTCATCCAGGTCATCAATGAAGATAATGATATTTCCAAAATATAAATATGTTTTATGTCAAACTATCTGCACTTAAGAAATATAGTAGAGCTGCACACATTTACACTGAAAAGGGAATTGATACAAAATTTTGTTCTCTTGGTTAGGATAGAAATTAATCTTTTTTTTAAAGTTTAGTTTATATAAATCCTTGCAGACAGATTACTTTAAAAATGGATATGTAGTAACTAATGTGCTTGAATGTGTCTAATTTGTTAGCATAGGTAGTATATAATTGGACATACGCAGCTACCTGACTTGCACAAGAAGTATGCAGTCTTCCTGAATATGTGATCTAAATTCAGCAATCTGAGCCAATTTCATTTACACATATCCACAGCTAAATTCTTCCTCCTAATGTGTACTGCATAGCTCCGTGTCTCTGATGTGAGACACGTTGTACATGTTCATTTCTGAAAGAAAAATCTGGCCCTTTATTAAACCTGTAATTAAATGATCAGGCCTTATGCCAAGGTGTTCTAGAAATATATATTGCTGGTTTTTAATCACTTTTATTTTAGGAATAATTATTGAGCTTTTTTTTTGAACTGAGTATGTACCAATTTTTAAAATATCTCAGTTGTTACTGTTAGGAGTAGAAGCTAAGGGAAGAAATCAGCATTTCTATTCTACAATTTTCTTTACTTCCCAAAAATGTGCATTATGTCCTGTTGGCCAGAATATAGTAAGAATTTAAATAGTGAGGCAGTGTCATTGTTCAGTATCTTCTTCTAACTCACCTCTCCTCCCCACATTACCTAACTTCCAGGTTCACGCCACAGCTGCTTTTCTGAGGGTTGTACAAGCAATTGAGTTTTCAGTTCACCAAAGAAGGGGAACTTGTCCCAGCAAGAGTGGCAATAGTTGTTTGAAAATACACATTCAGATTTCCTCCAGGTGAGAGAGGAACACACCAATATATTCTTCACTGATTCCTTATTTGAAAGGGTAGAATCTAGACAATATTTTCATGGATACAAAACATGGGGAACAACTGCAAATCACAAAGTTATTGTTGATTTACCAAATCAGGAGAAAAAATAATAATTCACTCATTTCTACTCCCCTATCTGTCCTTGTCCTTTTTTATTTCTTTCTGTAGAATTTCTGGCAATATCAGATCACATACACTCTCTAAGTTATCTCACAGTAGTATTTACACACTTTCAGTAGTCTTTACACGTATTTCAAATATTAAGAGATGCATTGATTTAAAAGTTTGAATTCTTAAAGGAATTTGCACATTACGGTGAAGGTTCCAGAATATTAAATATTGGTTTATTTCTGTTTTGAGTCTGTCAGCCATATAAAACATCACAGGGACACCAGCACAATGGACCTCTCTTCTATATCAAATACCACCAAGTTCTGGGAAGCTGGGTCTGGAATACTGATTCAGGCCCAGTGTGGCAGCCTCAGTCAAATTACTCTAGATTTAAAATGCACCTGATCTCAGAGCATGACTCAAAAACATTTCTAAATAAATATTAAAATAAAGTTCAGTCATCCCCATCTAGCTAGTGTGATAGAACATGGAAATAATATAAAAAGCAATAAAGCAGAACATTTATGTCATCAACTTTAATTTTATTCTGAAAGATTTCCAGAGTTTACAAAGCATAAATTCACAGCTTCTGTGTAGAGGTTTTTCTTTTTTTTTTTTTTTTTTTTTTTGTTTGTATGTGTGTATGTCGTGTGTATGTCCTTATAATACAAAGAAGGCTTTTGATCTGTCTTTAAGCTATGACTAGCAGCTAGGATAACTCATCTCAATCCCATTTGTCCTCCCTTGCAATATGGAGAGCCATTCAGAAAGGAACAGGGAATACTGCAAGATGTTTGTCAGCCTTTACTAGCAGAATAGTTTATTGGGAACCTATGTCTCTATTTTTCCCTAGGTCACAAGCTGCAAAGACAATTCCTCAGTTCATCCTCTGAACCCCTTCTTTGACATTAAAATAGGGGGACTGAAGAAAGTGTCAGCTAAGATTCAGACTGCTTTCTTTGAGCTACGAAATACAGCCTTTGCCTTACAGAACTCTGTAACAAGGTTTAAAAATACACTCCTGAATGGAAGTTATGCTATCCCTGTGCTTATATTCCCGATTGTGCTGTAATATAATGCACTTTAACAAAATTCGCAGAAATGTTCTATGAGTACATGTCGGAAAATTCAAACAGACCGGCTCTGCCATCTGTTACTTCTGATAAGAGACTCATCTGTCTGTTGAACAGGTAGTGGAGAGAGTGACTAAAAAAAAAGAGAAGATAATGAAACACTGAAAACATGCTGTATCTCACAGTTACTTGTGGACACGCATCACCTAATTGGGGGTCAAACCAATGTTTTTAAGTATTTAGAATGCAATTTGGATTCAATTTGAATTAAATGTGAATATATGCAGAACATTACAAAGTAAACCTATTGATGTAATTTGGCCACCGAACTCCACTCCATCTTTGTTTCACTGACAAGACTAACAAGAGTAAGTGTAATTGTGAAGGAACACTTATCTCAACTGTGTCACTCATAGCACAATAACAAAATCCTCAGTCTGCTGTGGTCACACAATTAAAAAGCAGAAGCTATTTTATATAACTTATGCTCCGTAATTACAGTCTGTCCTAAGTAAGCACAGCATGCAGTTGCAGTGTCCTCGGAGCAAACGTAGGAATGACTTGTTCTCTCTTTTTTTTTCCAGTACCAACAGGAAAGCCCTCAAGTTCTGATCTGTTTTAGAACACGATTGTTTTTCTTTCCATTCAATGTGGATACATAGGCTAAGGCATCGGAAGGTTGGCTTTTCCTTAATCCTGGTTTGCTGGTTGCAACCATTGTGGGCATGGTTTCCATCCCGTGCAGCATATGACAAAATGCAGATAACTTAATAAGCCTTTAATGCTCTTGTACCCATTATTTCCTTTCATGTTGCCAGATAGTCCTTCCAGAAGTTAATGACATTAATGGCATTAATGACACCAGTTGGTTGTTATGGGATAGCAGCTCACCATTAACATCTGTCTCTCTGTGGCAAGGGGAACTCAGTGGGGACGACTGGAGAGGGTAATCCTGAAACAAGCCTTTTAAAAGAAGCTTAAATGTGCTCCTCTTGATGAGACCTGAAGATGGCCTGTTCATGTGGAGGAAAGGAGATCAAAAGGAGGAATCTAAAGGAGAAGATGCTTAGGGTTGTGGTGTTTTGTTCACCATCCTAAGAGAGGATAGGGAGAAAGATGGACTCAGAGCAATCATGAGAGGCTGGAAAAAGTTCTGATATTGGGGGAAATGAGAAGAACAAATGGTAGGAACTGTGATCAGCTCCAAGAGTGGATCCTTAAGGGGAAAGATGAACCACAGAGGAAAAACTGTGAGTGGGATAGAACTAACATTAACCTTTTGTTTGAAGTGACTGGAACAGAGGGAAAGACCACATGTGAGGCAACGTGCTCTTCAGTGCTGTAGGACTCTATTCAGGATGAAAGGCAGAAAGCCTGGGAAACGGTAGGCTTGAGAGAGAACTGGCTGAATGTTAGATACTCCCCTGCATGAGGTAAGTAATGCCAAAGGGACCACTCTGAAATGGCAAATAGTAGAAATACACAAGGAAGAACTCTGGGGTAGTGACACTCATCAAAAGACTACAGTCAGGAAAGCTTATTCTTGACAGCTTTCAATAAAACCCTTCCATCTGCTTTTCATTCTCTCTTGCCAATCTCTGGAAGTTCTCTCTCCCTCAGTTGAGTAAATCAAGCAGTACTTCTCTTCAGGTTGGATGAAATCTTTATGTAGATCTGCTCCTTCCTTTTGCCTGACATATTCTGCCATCAGCTTCCACAAGAGGATTTCTGGTGTTCATGTCTTCCACCAACCTGGCTGTGCCCCTATTCTAGGTGTGTCTGGGTTTCACAGTCTTATCCAAACTTTCTTTGTACTTTTGTGAAGTTTACACCCCCCCTTAAACCTCATCCCCAACCATATAAATGTGCATAGAATTTTAAGTCTGGCATGATAATTTAAAAATAAATGTGCTAAACCAGCAAGTATTACCACTGAAATAGTTCAAAGTATAAAAAATCCAAATATTGGGGAGGCCAGCCGCTCTTGATTAAATGACATTTTCTGCACAGCACTATAGTTTGAAATGTTACCACCTATAGTCTTAGCTCCCTGACTTACTTTCAGTGTGTGCTAAGAATCCAGAAACGGGGGTATTAAATAAGTGTGTATCTTAATACTTTGGCAGAAGAACGTTAAATCAGTGCAGCAAAGTGATCTTAAAATACGGATAAAATATGGATAAAGAACTTGCTGTAGGAGTAAAGTTATAAAACATTTATGGTGCTTTTCTGTATTTTATTGAATCTTCCATGAATTTGATTAAGAAGAAATCTGTTCTATTTATATGTGTTGAACTAGCTAGACCACCTATGAGTAATATAGTTTGTTTACATATTAAGAAAAAGTGTTTTGCAGGGTTGGTGAGACCAATACCAGTTCAATCCAGTCAAAGTTGGTGATATTTTTTCTTGTCTACACTATACTTCTGTGTTCAACAACTGGAATAATTCACACAAGAATGCTCCAGGACCACTGATCAGCTTTATACCAACAGAAAGTTCCTTACAGTGCGAGAAATTATTGCAATTCTTAGTGAATTAGTGAATTTCTTAGTGAAGAGTTTCTCACTGCACAAAACTCATTCATAAATCACTATCAATCTTTCATGAAGTCTGTTGAAGGCAATGCTTTAATAGATACAGGGAACAAAAATACCTGTTGAGTTCCTGCAGAACTCTAATTCATGTTAAGGCAAGGCACAGTGGAGAAAGAAGCATGCACTCACAGGTACAGTACCTACCTTGTTAGTTGATAAAGATATTAATGGCAAAAACAAGATCCTGCCAAAATGTGATTTCTTGTACAAGTACTTCTGCTGCCTTCAAACTTTGAAAGTCTATTTGCTGTCAGTAGAGTATACCATCCCTATCTTCTTTTTTGATGGACCACAAAGATACAGACATTTCCATTCCTGAACTAATGCAACAACATATGCCGATGTGTCAAAAACAAAAGTTTGACAGAAACTCTCCTTGACAGTAAAGCTTGGTAAAAGTGTAATTTTGTATGGAACTGGAATGAAAATAAATAATGCTAATTGACCTTTGAAATAAAACTTACGTAATTTAAGCAACAAGGACAAGTTTCACATTTTCTGAATATTTTGTGTTGCCACTGTGTTCAGGAGAGCTGATGTTCTATGCACTCTGTGTTATGCGAAATCTCTCAGCTTCACTTTTTTGGACCTGTTTATACATCTTCTGCACAGAGAGCAAATAGTTTGCAGCTTTCAGTCTTCCTTTTCATAGTTCATCCCTTGTGAAGGGGAAGTATAAAAGTAATATTTACCATGGTGGATGTGACTGAGCCTGACACACTTTCTGTATTTTCCACAAATGGATTGTCCTTGTGGTAATATTGGTAATGACCCCAACCAGTGGATCTTTCAAACAGCATTCCTTTGAGGTGTGTGGTACAATTTATATCCTGTGGATAATTATGTCAGGTTCTCTGCTGGCACAGGAACCATTGACTTATCAATTCTCCTTGGCTCTTATCTTCAAACTCTTTGTAAAAACTGTGAGGAGTTAGACAAGCACTCAGTACCTGTGTATTCAGAAGCTAGGGACACATCTGTAATAATGAATACTGCCCTTGGTTATCACTCTTGGAAATCAGCAGTGACCTTTTTCATTAGAACTACCCTCCAATATAATGAATTAAGGCTTATAATCACCTGAAAAGAACACATTAATTATCCCTACCACTTCTTTTTCTGCAGGGCTTCTTTACCTTACAAGATCACATATGTGACTTCATAGAATACTATAAACCCTAATCCCTACGTTGTACACACACACACAATCAGTGAACAGTAAACTACAGTTTCTATAGCTATAGTAAGTGGTCATTATGTGTAGATATATTAGAATAGTTGTTTCTTGTTTAAACATGTTTAATTATTCACAAGCATATGCAGAATATTTGTTTACATAGTTCCTTTGAGTATATGGGAAGCCCTTCTGGCAAAGTTAAACATGCTTACATGCATACAAAATTTCCTATTTCGATTGACAGAGCTTCATTAAATTATTTATAATTACCTTCCTCATTCCTTTTTGTTATGACTGGTCTGAAACAGACGTGCACAAAGGCAAATCTAACTATGCACTGCATTAATATGAATAAATGTTCCAGGAGGCCACGATTATACACCTTTCACATATTTTACCCTTGTGGAGTTTACTTAGCAAAATCATGAATCACACAATTCTGATAACACAGTAAGCAATTCAGAACATTTCCTTTTCATACTCTCATTCCTGTTTGGTTTTTTTTCTATTACAACCTGAAAAGTATGGAATGTAAAAAAGAGAGGGATAGAGTGGGAATAAGATATACATAAATGGTACAAAACAAGGACTATTTTTCTATTTGTTTCTTTCAAAAAGCATTCCATTGGGATGCCTGAAGTTTTGTAAAATTGATGTATCTATTAATAAAAAGACAATTTTTACTGTATTGCAAAGCACCTATAGTCATCTTCTGTATTTTGTAATATTTAAAAATCTATTACCTCATGTCATGGTTTAACCCCAGCCAGCAACTAAGCACCACACAACTGCTTGTTCGCTCCCCTCCAGTGCGACAGGGGAGAGAATCAGAAGGGTAAAAGTGAGAAAATTCGTGGGTTGAAATAAAGACAGTTAATAGGTAAAGCAAAAGCTGCATGTGCAAGCAAAGCAAAACAAGGAATTCATTTACTACTTCCCATGGGCAGGCAGGTGTTCAGCCATCTCCAGAAAGCAGGGCTCCATCACACATAACTTGGGAAGTCAAAGTTCCCCTTCCTTCTTCTTCCCCATCTTTATAAACTGATCATGACATCATATGGTTGGACTATCCCCCTGGCCAGTTGGGGTCAGCTGTCCCAGCTGTGCCCCCTCCCAGCTCCTTGTGCCCCTCCAGCCTCCTGCTGGTGGGTGGGGTGAGAAGCAGAAAAGGCCTTGACTGTGTAAGCCCTGCTCAGCAGTATCTAAAACATCCCTGTATGATCAACCCGGGTTTCAGCACAGAGGCAAAGCATAGCCCCTTACTAGCTACTGTGAAGAAAATGAACTCTATCCCAGCCAAAACCAGCATGCCTTGTGATGTTTTAAGAAATGCATTCCGTTCTCTGTTTAGAAAACGGAGTAAGATCATGGTGTCGTTGAATTCAAGACACATGCTGCACTTTATATTTTTATTCTACAGCTGCTAACTAGAAATCGGATTTGTGGTTCAGGTCTTACTGTTAGTATCTATGCCATTTTGAATTGAGTGTTCCAAAAGTCATTTCTATTTGAAATATGATATTTCTGTAGTTCACAACTTCTGAAACTGAAGGAATATGCGTTCAAATCTGAATGTACTTTTGCACATTTGAGATCACCAGAACAACTGAAGTGGGACTGAATAAGAATTCTCTCTCAACGCTATATTTATCAAGACTGAGTACCAGGATAACATAAGTAAGGAAAGGGGACAAAGATGCAGTACTGTGTAAAACAGTACTTTGCATCAACCTATCTGTGGTAAGCATGTATATATTTGCCTGTATGCATGCTCTACCTATGTGGCAAACACAAAGTAATCAGTCTTGGCTCAGACTACAGTGAAAAGAGGGCTGAACTCATTTAAATTAACTTGCACTTACTCAGATAAACCAGTTCACTTGGAGAATTATTGTGGATCAGCTGTGTCTAAAACCTTAGCTCTTTCTCAGGTTTTCTTCTGCTATATGTGTCCCAGTTAAATATTAGTTGACCCAGTGTCCTGGTTTAGGCTGGGACAGAACTAGTTTTGTCTCCAGCAGCTACTATGTTTTGGATTTAGCATATGAAGAATGGTGATTCTGCTAAATGGTGACACTGCTGCTGTTGGTTGCTGCTAAATGATCAAGGACATTTTGCAGTTTCACAGGTTTTGCTGATGTGCAGGTGCAAAAACTTGGGACGTGCAGAGCAAGAATAATTAACCCAAACTGGTCAAAGAGAGTATTCCATACCGTAGACATCATGCCCAGTATAAGTGAGGGTCGGCCGGTGGGCCACTTCCCTTCATGTTCCCTTTTTGTTCCTTTTTGTTTGTTCATTCAGGCTTTTTCGTTTGTTCTTTTGGGGGTTTGTTCCCTCGCTCGCTCCTCTCTCTGGAACTTGCTGTTCTGGGATGGCTGTGGTAGGAATATCTCTGCTCCCTGCCTGCTGCTTAGGACTGTATTAGTTGTCGGGTGGTAAAAAATTGTGCATTGCTCATTTTATATATTCTATTACCCATATATATGATATTATTATTATCGCTATCATTATTAATATATTTTTACCTGTTCCTTTGCTGTCCTGGTGAACTATTTTTATCTCAACCTGTGAGTTTTCCTTTCTCTTCGATTCTCCTCCCCACCCCACCGGGGAGGAAGGGGAGTGACCAAGCGGCTCCATATTTGGTTACCATCTGGGGTTGCCACAACACAGAGGAGAGAAAGTGTCGTTCTGATCCAGTTGTTAAACCTTGATATGAGAAGGGTTATCTGAGTTCCAATAGATTCTTATATTAAATAATTGCCTAACTACTGGGGGGGGGGAAGTGTCATCCTCAGCATTCTTTTGCTTGTTCACCTTTCATTACACATACCCCAAGTGAAATGTTTTAATACATTTCACGTGAACAGAATTTAGTGTTTTGTTTGGGTGAGAGAAGTTACATATTTTATTTTGGGATTTATCTAGCTGGATGCTATTTATTAATTTTGTTCTTAATTTCTGACACTGAATTGAAAAATTAATTACTCAGAAAAGAAGTCAATGAGATATTGTAACTAACACACCGGTGCTCGTGGGACATCATCTGTTTTAATGCCCAGAGTCTGGAAAAGCTCTGTTCCAACCAAAACTAACATTCTGGTCCCACTGGTAAAATCACAGTCTCACTAATCTCTGGAGACTGACTACTGAATTCCAGGATTGATACCCCCTACCTTCCAAAAATTCATTCGTATCAGACTGTTAGTTGGCCAGTAGTTATATACTCTACTTAGTATTTCCATTTTTATATTATGTGTCTATATGTGTGCATACAATTCAGAGGGTCAAACTAACAGGAAATGAATTTAAATTAGGCTTATACCACAAAAAATGACCTAAAGTATTATAAAAATAAAAGGTCCCAAGAGCATAATTACAGTTGGTGTATAGATTTCATTTTTTAATGCAATCTTTATGATTGCTGAAAGAATATCACTGTACTGTGACAAAAAAAAAAAAAAAAAAGACATTTAAGCTAGACATAATTTTTCTTCCAATCATCCTATGAAATACATGCAATGAGCTTACTTGCACAATCTACTCTAGAAAGCAATTTAAGTACACATTTGAAGATGACAGTTAAAAATCTATGTTCCCGTACGATGGAGAGAGGTAAAGTCCAGTGAGGAGGTGATTCAGAGTTCAGAAGGTAAATGCCTGAAGTACAAATAACCCACAAAGCATGCGAACGACACACCTACACATCAGACAGGTGGCAGACACGTTATGGTTGGATGTGAATATAAAAGAAAGAGCTTGCATTTCATTATGGTCCCAGGACACTAGTAAAAATACATAGCTTATGAATCCAAAGCTCTTGTGACTATAGTTGCACACTAGAGTAAGCACCAAAAAATAAAGCAGAAGTTAGACAATGTCTGTGACAGTACAGACAAAGCCACACAATCTCAGCTAATCACTTGACTAGTGATCAGTGTCGTTTCACATAAAATAAGCAAAGGTGAAAATGAAACATTGACATTGTGAACGCTTGATTAAATCTGGAGCTGATTAGGCTGGCACAGTTTAAGGTAAGAGTACAGGTGGTAAATCATCTCACTCTTGGGTCAAGTCAGAGAAAAGATACAATTAGAAAGACAAGCATACTGCAGCCAAGATGATTTAGAGAGTGGAAAATTAAATGCTTGTTAGCAAAGCCCTGACAGGCATTAAGAATAATGTATTAAATAACTGCTGATTCGGATCAAAAGTGTTCTGTGCAAATCTGCTGAGGTAACATGGAAATTCTAGTTGTTTCCCTGTTTCTCTGTTTAGAATTTTGTCGATAAATTAGTGAATTCATTCACAGGGACCAGTGCTTGCAATTTTTTCTAATAGTCAAGTTCTTCTTCCATACCCATATATCCAGATTGTGCTGCTGCTTCCTCCTCCCCAGCATTTCAATGTACTTTTTCTGTATCTTCTATTCTACATAAGTCTTCATTGCTATAGGATCTGGCTTCTTTCCAGTACTGCATTATGTATTAATCAATATGCTTTAGAAGAGCTCAAACAAAACTTTACTCGAGTGCAAATTATTGGGCCTGGTGCGAAAGTAACTAGATGAAATTTAACATGCAAGGACAGAAGGACATGGTGATGCTCAAAGGCTGATGTAAAAGTATTTGACATGCACCAGGTCCTCCTTATCCCTGGTTCACATCCATGTCTTTCTCATGTAAGAAATGAACAATATCACAGGGACTTTAATGACATTCCTAATCTAAATAATTAGGGAATTAGGACTCTGTGTGACATTTTAGCATCTAATGACATATTCAACCTGTGAAACTATGACTGCATTGTGGTAACTCCTGATTAGTGGTGTCTCAAAAAGGCATTGAGAAAACACATCCTTCCGATATAAGGTCTGTCCATGCCTAAAAATAAGAACAATACTTCTTGCTTTATTCCAGAATAAAAATTTATTTTTTCAGTTCACTTAAGCCTTGATAACTTAAATAGGACTGAAATCAATAGGTGTGAAATTGTCAACTTTTATATATCTTGGGTCAGCAGAGAGTGGGTAAGTTTGCTTATTGGATCTGTTGGAATAAATAATGTTTTCACAAATGAACTGAAAAAATTATATACCATTAACTGTAGAAATACTGTCCAGATGTTTCTCTTTAGAATTAAATTTGGGTTTGTGTACCACTGTCAATGTAGTATGATGCAAACAGGTTGTATAAATCAGCTGAGCCTATTTGAAAATACCAGTCTGTATATTTAGCCTCCCAGTTTTCTTTGCTCTTCTGAAAGACATACACTGAGCTTTACCGGCTCTTCCAATGTAAAGCAACTGCTTTCCATGTCAAACAAAAGCCCTTATTAGTGTGAGGTAATGTGTCGGCAACTAAGAAGATTCTGGTATGCCAGCAAACTAATAAATATTCATAAATAAACTTGTACTAGACAATGCACAGATTCTCCAAAGAATGTGCTATAGTCTTAATCCAGAGAGTGTTGTAGTAATTAACAGATAAAAGAAGAGGTTCATTAAATGAATATGCAGTGTCATGAAATCAGAGCTGTGCATTGATCACTGCTAACTTAAGGATTCTTCCTTAGCTAGGATATTTTGACACCCCATTTATCACTAGTCCTATTTTTAGATTTTTAATTAGCAGATCACCAGCCCTTACCTCATTAACTTAGCTTCTGCAAAAACATTATTTCTAGAGATAATAGCTAGGTTAGAATAATCACCACTCCCAATTTCCTGAGCTTCAAGGAAGGGCAGGACTTCAGCTTCTATGACATGAAACTGTGTTTCATACAAGGCAAATCTGACCTTGACTCAACAGCTTGTGTCTTATTTTCCAGATAATTTCTTTTCATTTCTTTTCCTAAATGTATTAACCTCAAAACATGCACCTTTCCAATGACAACTAAAATGTTTTCCTAATTTATTTTAAATGCTTATTTCAAGCCCTCTGTTTGCAAAAGTGTTTTGGGATATAGTTCAGCAGAAAATTGTACCTTGATGTGTGTTTAACGCAGCTTGCTGTATATTTGTATAGATAGGTTTTTAAATGATTGGCCTGTGTAGTCTTTTTATGAGAGAAAACAGCATTTCCAGAAGTTAAAATGAATTTAAAAAGGCATATTTAGACTTATATTTGTTAAATATAAAGGCTTAAAAATCTAATAAGAAGCAGACCAATGACAAATCAATGAAGTACATCTTGTGCAGAGGTTTCCTTCAATTTGAAGCGCCTATTTTTTGCTTATGTTTTTGGAAGGTATGTTCCACCACAGGTGATGGATAGGAATGTACATCATACCATACTGTTTCAAGACTACATAATTATCTCTGTAACATATATGCTATATTTTCAACATACTGCTTAAGGGTTAAGGTTTTCCTATTGCAAGATCTACAATTAAATCATTTTAATATTGCTTTTTTGTTCTAATATATGTAGCAACAATGATATCATTAGGCTAGCCTCAATTAAACGGCCAATGAATTAGGTAGCTGAACAATATTTGCACCCCCGGCTGTTGTATCCAATTAAAATTCCTATCAAATTAAAGAACTGATTAGTCTCTTCAGGCAGAGAGGTTTGCATCATGTATGCAGTCTAAATAATTTACATTAGAGCTTTCAACATATTTCAAATGCTGTCATCTCTGCCTTGTGAAACAGTTTATGACATCTTAAGTCTTGCTTTCGTTACATGCACTGATTTTGCAATCAATGGTATGTCAGAGGTTCAGAACACAATCTAAGAAGGTCATAGTTCTGCCACTGAAAGTAGTCTGGGGAAAGGTCACCTAATTATTTTGTGGTTTATGATGTTTATGGCTATGCTCTGATATGTAGCTATGAGTATGCAATCTCATTAAGCACTAATGCTATCTTTGTAATGAAAACAATCCATTTTCAAACTTAAGATCTAATTTTCTCATTTGCAACATCTTTTGATTTAGAAAAATTAAGAGCACAGGACTTTGTCAAGATGAGTACACAAAGTCAGAAGCTTATAATTACATTATTAAATTAATGCAACGGATGTCAAAATGCATTTCTGGAAAAAATATCATTTGCTATAATTATACTGGAATATTTTGATTTAGGCAATCACACACATGTTTGGAAAGACTCATTCAGACTCTATTCCAGTGATTGATACAAAGCCGAGGATGTGGTATCCAATTGCATAAAGTTTGCAGCAAACAGAAAAAATCTTTTTAAATTCTAACAAAATTTTTCAAGAACAATGGAAACACTGGTACGTTCATGAACAGTCAAGGGGCCTAATTCCATTGATAGGCCTCAGGAATTATAATAGTTCTTAACATATCTGGAGCACCTAGACGGAATCTGAGATGAGCAGAGAGGCTTTCACAAAATGCATGGGACTTTTTGGCTTTTGTGGGTTTTTTTTTTTTATACCTAGGTCTTTGTTCATCTGGACCATCTGAGTTTGATGTAAAGATGAGAAACTACTGCCTTTATATGAGAGAAACTTTCCATAAGTCATTAAATTTTCAAATTCTAAAAAAATAATACTACTGGTCAGAAAACAAACACTTCAGAACTTATCAGTTTTCACCTGATTTTCATTTCTGCAGATGTCAGCTGCTTCCAAATTCTCTTTGGATCAAAAAATGCAGGGATAAGGTGTTACCAAAATCCTTTGCTTTAAGGATACTTGCTGATCCAGGGCACACCAGCTTTTCTCTAGTAAAATCAGGCTATTCCAAACCAAATTTTCTTTTGAAATGTTACTAATACATGCTAGGTGAATTTTTGAATGAATAATTTACCCTGAAAGTGGCAATGTGGATGAATCTCCTGAGAAAATATCCGAGTTTCTTGATCCTTGACCTATCTTCTTCTGATGTAATTAGTGCTTTCAGGGTTGTTTGTTTGTTTGTTTGTTTGTTTTTGTTTGGTTGGTTGTTTTTTTATGCAGTAAGCTAGCTTCAATATGAGATGGAAAAACCTCTTTTCTTCATCCCTGTCCTGGGAGATAGCTTGTGGGTAGTGGAGGATGGCAGATCAACTTGCTCTACTCTGAAAGGATTGAGATAAACTGGGGTAATTGACCATGATGTGTGCGAGAGTGTCCTTGTGTTTTAAAAAGGGTGACTCCAGCTCCATCTGCTGCTCCCAAGGATATTGCTGTGATTACCCCCTGACTCCTGTTCTGTATCCCAGCTGGGTAGAGGCACCACAACTTCTCTCTGAGGTAGACAACTGCATCCCAGAACAAAAGCAGGTACAGGTACTTTCATAAATTGTTGTAGAGCTTTATATTTGTACTTTTAGTTTTCAGTCAATTGATATGCTGTGCTCAGTTACAACTAAGCTCCAACCTTTGTTTGTCACCTTTTGACTTTCTTTATGTATATAACTCCAATGGTTAAAGTCAAATTTATACTATACATTATGCCATTTGTGAATTGCATTCTTTTCCCTCTGATAAAGATAGACTAATTATTAAATTAAAAGGAAGGATGTTATTATTGCTGTATACCTTGAAAAGGGGCTTGGAGTTCTGATCCTGTAAATCTGCCTGTCAGAAAGGTAACGGATTATCTTGTCAGATCTCAATCAACTGATCTCAATCAATTAGGTTTGCGTGGCAAGGTTTCGGGAGTGAGGGGACTACAGGGGTGGCTTCTGTGAGAAGCTGCCAGAAGCTTCCCCCATGTCCGACAGAGCCAATGCCAGTGGCTCGCCGAGCCGGTCAGCCACGGGGGTAGCACTGCTGGGGTAACGGAGTTAAGGAGGGGAAAAAGTTACTGTGCAACAGCGACTGCAGACAGAGAGAGGAGTGAGAATAT
>JMFS01050549.1:0-26356 GCA_000699545.1 Podiceps cristatus
ACCATCCAGCCAATTCCTTATCCAGCAAAAAATATTTAGTCTTGTTTTCTTTTATGAAAGGACTAGTTTTACTCTATAGGTACAGCACTTGGTTTAGTCTGTATCTGTTACTCGAGTGGACAGTGCAATACACAAGTATGTGTAATGTGGCATCTAAGCCGAACTGCAGCTAGCTCTGCAGAAGGGGGCCATTCAGCGCTCTTCCCTGCCCACGGCTGCGTGATTCGGCCCTTTCCTTTGCCCTCGCCTTCGTCCGAGCCCAGGGGATCAGGGAAGGCACACTAGCACAGAAGTAACGCTCCAAAAATGTCACCAGTGCCAGGAAATAGGGGAAAATTAAATAAACTTTAACTCATCTAATGCATTAGCTTAGCTGAACCATCGATCTGTGTTGTTAAAAAACATGTGACTGATTATTTCCATAAGAGTTAGCACAGAAACAGGTATAGGTCTGCTTTGCCATGCAATTGATAGTCTGGGTACATGCAGAAACCAAACCAGAGATACACAGAAAATTTTACTGAAAGAAACTTAAGCATGAATTTAGGCAAGAGTTTTGAAGATTGCATTATGGGACTTGTATGTCAAAATAGTTGGTTGGGTGTCTTCTGGTTTAGGACCATAGGGAACTTCACTGGTAAAATGTAGGTGCTTCCTGTATTAAGTTGCATCTAAGCTTTTAGATTAGGTTTCCTAAAATGGCATATAGAGGTACCTCAATTTTTTATCCCGCTACTTGCAGTTTCTGGAAATTAAGCTAAGGTAGTATGGCGATGCACACAATCATTTGCCCTAATTTTTCAGGCAGTTAAAAAAAGCTTACTTAAAATGTCTTTATGGTTTTAATGTTTGTAATTCATTTAATGTATCCTAAACCCATGTGATTTAGGTGAGATACTATATTGCAAAATTTTTGTTGTTTTTTAAAAAATGTTGAAAAGATGACAAATATATACTATGTTGAAAAAAGGGTAAATTACATGGAAAAGTAAAGTCAAGATGGTTTTGGCTTCTGTTATGTAAAAATAATGTGTTAGTAAAAACTGTAGGGTGCTCTTGAAAAACCTTGTGATTTTCATAGCTCTGGGGAGTTTACTTCTTCTTTTGCCATAACAATCAGGCAGAACTGTAAAGAATCGCTGTGCCTGAAACTAGTTTTAGTGCCGTTGCTATTTTGACAGTTATCTGTGAAATTCAGAAGGGAAGAATAATTCTGTGAAATTAGATTCAGTGTTTCAGGTGATCCCTTTCTTACAGCTACTGGCATTTTCTCACTTCCTTAAAATAAATGAGATAGCTTGTTCTGAAAGGGAATCAGCTTGGCCAGCACCTATCAAACCAGTGATCACCAGTAGAAAAACGTAGCAGGTGAATACATACAACAGGTCACACTAATTGGAAAGAAAATAATTATTTTTGGACTCAAGGAAATATATAAGGTGACCCTTGGGTGAGACAAACTAGGTACATGACTGCTTCTACTGCTGTATTAAGGAACCTTGTTTGTTTGAGCCTTACATACATCAGCTGCAATGATATGTTATTTCTTTTGATGTGAATGCAAACCTGTAACAGCTGAGCATGCTTAGCTGTAGCTAAATTCAGGTTTCTTTGTTTGTTTTATTATTTTTATTTTTTTAAAAAAATATTTCAGGCTGGAATCTCTAGTTTCTGATTGCTTAATTTTAAATTTTATATTAAAAATAATTTTAATGTTTATTAATGCAAACATATATTCTTTGTCTTATTCAGAGAAAGTTTATGGATAAGTAATAGTTTACATTAAGGAGAAAGTTTTTCTCTGTCTATTGGCAAGCATTGTCTGGTCTTTATAACAAGAAATTACAGTGTCTGTAGATTTTTTTAATGGATATTCGTAAATGTCTTTGTAATACAACCTGCAACAAGAGCTACATTAATATAGTGAATGTCACACCCTGGGATGTTAACAAACTGTGATTTTTCCATGGAGGTGTACACCACCTACCAGAAAAATACACGCTTTTCCCATTTTCTAAAAAATGCCAGATGATTCAGGAAAAAGGGGTCACCACAATGAAAATGTTTTCTTAGTGTACTGCTATTGTGATCTTTACCATGGAAAACCAAAAAGTTAGAACCATAAAATTAAAGCACACCATGAAACAAAACCCTATGTCTAATAACATGTCTTTCAGATATCTTCACTAACAGATTTTTGTATCTCTAGAAAATAAGTGATGTGGGATACCAAATAAGCTTTACGCAGATTTACATTTCATGGGTTTCCATTCTGAAAGCTCTGCTGATTCAGCTACCAAACCTGTAATATGCTGCAGTAATTGTATATAAAATTGCTGCTGTGCTGGCTTGGTTTTTCTGCTTTTGGTTTACATGTTTAACATTTTCCGTCTTCTTTGGTATCCCAGTGCTATGTGTAATATAATGAAGATTTTCTACACATGGAGAAACAGTCCAACTAGAGTTCTGTGTATTCGTACAGACCCAAAGTACCACTGCCAGTTTGGTGACACTCTCAGTCCTTGAACCTCCGGGTACTCAGTGGCTGCGTGGGCTATTTGCCTTATATTTTCGTTACACTGAGACTGGCTGCTTTTGACTGTCCCTTGCTGCCACCTCATGTTGGGCTTTTTATATCTTTTATCATCACTTACGAATTCTTATCTGCTCACTATCTTGTCAGGTAAACAGTCTTGGGCCTCACCACTTATATGGGAGGCTGCTGAGAAGTCTGGCTTATTTAAGAAATACAAGACTTTTTAGCTTGTTTTTTATGGTTTCTATGGCTGTAATATCTGCACACTTTCCAGTTTTCATTTCCAGTTTCTCCACAACAATCAAGGAGTAGAGATTCCTCATGTGCTTTGTTCCTCTACCTCCTCGACATGGTAGAGTACAATGTTGATGGATCAAAATAAGATGGTTTTAATTTCCTCTTGAAGTAGATGCTGACTGCATTCTCTGCTGAAAGTGTTAGAATTATGAGCCGCATGGTAAGAGACCTTTATGACTCATTCCTGAGAAACAGGATCTCATTGATTTATCTGAATGTACCCTTTTAGGGCACACAACCTCTACAAACAGTTATTTGGCATCTGGTGTGGTTTTAAGCCTTCCCCTTGTATTGTGTTTTGGTTTATTACATACATTTTACATCAAAATTAAGTACCTTCTTCAACCTGGCTTCCGAAGGATTCAGACACACAACTGTACGAAAATGCCCTGAGAGCACTCCAAGATCCAGAGTTCATCCCACATCTCCTGACAACCCCTGCAGAGTTGGGCAGCTGTGTGTTTTGCTGAATCTAAGACCTCCAGCTCCAAGTATTCCTGCCACATGCCCCTAGTAGCCGCTTCCCGTCCTCCTGATGTACAGGCAAAGCAAGAGCCTGGTGTCCACCTTCCTTACATTCCCTGACCTTCGAGCTAATAGGAGCACATGCCTCTCCTCGCACACCAAAGCACTCTGAAGGCTACTGTGAAGCCCAAGTCCCCCAACAGTCTGCAATGACAAAGCCAGGAGGCTGATCCTGACTGCCCAGGGGACCACAGACACCAGTAGGTAGTCTGTGAAGAGGGCTGGGCGTGTTGTCAGAGGAGTGAGCTATGAGACATTTGGAACAAAACGTGGATGTGATCTAAATGGGAGTAACTTGATCTTTTCCATCCAGGTGTAGGTAAAGAAAGTGGTATCATCCAGCCAGAGGCTGTGCTGGATTTCTAGCAGCAAGCGATGGTCTGATTTCCCTGGGGAGATGCACTGTGGGTAGATACTTGTTCTGTTCGTGTATTCCCGTGCACCCAGGTTTTGATAAAATCTCTGTCTAGGAGTAGGCACTTGCGAGGATTTGTATGCCTAGGAAGACAGATGCCTGCTGGCAGATTTGACACATCCTGGTATTTACCTTTACAATATCATTTACATCAACAATATTAACAACTCAATTGCATCCTGGGATACATCAGGTGATTTATCAGGACACAGTGACCACAGCACCTCTCTGGCCCCACAGCTTGAAAAGAGAGTTACGAGCCTGCTGATACCCATGTGATGGCTGAAGACTCAGGAGCTGGATAGGTGCCAGTCTCTGGCCGGGACACAAAGCACCTGCTTGCTTTATTCTCAGGTTTCTGTCCTTCTCCCTCTCTATGGTAAGATGCTGGAGGAAAATCAATCAGAAAATGGAGTTTTGATCAAATCTTTGTATCCATCCCTAGCTTAGTCACTTCTATACCCAGCATAATAAATGTTATGAATGCCTTTCAAAAACCTATACGTGCCCTATCCATTACATGGATTGAATGAGACAGCCAACTTAAAACAGTTTCTGCCATTTCAAGAGCAAAGTCCCCCAAAGCTGAAGTTAAAGTTGTCTCCATGACAAGCTTTGCACTCTTTATATCTCCTTTTTCATTCCTCTGGAAATGGTCTTAGACTCTTTTTTCTTTCTTTTTTTTTTTTTTTTTTCCCTTGGAGATTCATGGTTCACAGTCTCTGTCCTGAAGTTGTTTGGCTGAAAATGAAGAACCAGTGAAATGCAATATAAGACCATTAGTCTGCCTATGAATTTCCAAACCTCTCTATTCTTCTACCTTTATCCCGTCTTCCTCAAAAATTTTACTTATATCCAAAAATCTTAATTGTAGTCCAGTCACATGTTGTTCCTTCCCTTCTCAGGGTAGAACTTCTCTTCCCCACAATGCAAACATAGGCAGACACACACAGGCACCTTCCCAGAACAACTTTATTCCATAAAGTCCTCTACCTTCATTGGTTTGAACTCTTGCCTTTATGGCAATTACTCAGGTCCTCTCAAGGATTCTTATATTCTTCAGGTTTAACAAAGCAGGCATCTGTTATTCTTTTACTAACCACAGGGTAAAGGCCAGCTGTAAATGCCTCATCATGTTTTCCAACCACTGACGTGAGACACCAATGTACAATTCCACTTGGCAAGATCTGCCAGCCGATAAGAGGACATAAATCAGGGCCGATTGCCATTGTTTCCCTAATGTATCACTGCCTAAAACCTGAGTGGGAGGGAGCCAGGGTATCAGTATTAGCTACTGTGTTCAGCAATAGGAGGCTAGGATAAACTCATCAATTTAGTTCTTAAAATGATATCTGAATTTATAAATCAGAAGTGTATTTGGTGCATACACGGAAGAGACTAGAGCCAAGTAACCTGTCCTTACAGTTGCAAGTGTTCCTACTGATTGTGCAGCCTTCTTTAGTACTTTACTTTTCCATGATAGAAATGTCAGTGCCTTGAGAAACTTGATACGCCTTAACTGCCCTGACTAGCCTCACGTGGGACCTTCACCCATAGTTGCAGCCCATTGGTCTAGGAGCTCATCTTAAGCTCATGCCTGGGCAGCCAGTTCTTGTCTGAGTTGTGTTGCAGGTTGTGGCTTTGTCTCCTGGGTTGATTCAGACTTATGTTGGTTGTTCATTGTCTCAAGTGCTGTCTTCTGGATGGACTTCAGACCTACCTTTTAGTCTTGTCTCCACTCTGGTGCTGTCTCTGCTGCTTCTGACTGGGCTGTCTGGATGGACGATGCTGTGTGTGGGACCACAGCTGGTAAGGATGCTGCCTGTACTACAGACATCCTTGGCTCCTGCTTATCCTCCCTCCTGGGGCAGCCTGTTCTTGCTGCTCCTGCCAGGGAGGGGTGGCTGCAGCTCGCCCTCTGGCATCATGGTCATCAGACCTGATGTGAAGGAAACACAGCCAGTGTACGCAGCGGAGTGGGACAGTCCCTCTCACTGACAGCCAGGAGTTAAGCTGCATTAGATGTGAGGTGAGCTTACACCTGAGAGATCTGTCATAGACACAGAATAGTTTGGGTTGGAAAGGACCTTTAAAGGCCATCTAGTCCAACTGCCCTGCAGTGAGAAGGGACATTCTCAACTAGATCAGGTTGCTCAGAGCCCCGTCCAACCTGACCTTGAATATTTCCAGGATGGGGGATCAACCACCTTTCTGGGCAACCTGTTCCAGTGCTTCACCACCCTCATTGTGAAGAATTTCTTCCTTATGTCTAATCTGAATCTCCCCTTTTTTAGTTTGAAACCATTAGCCCTTGTCCTATCGCTACAGATCCTGCTAAAACGTTTGTCCCCATTTTTCTTACAGGTCCCCTTTAAGTACTGGAAGGCCGCAATCAGGTCTCCCCGCAGCCTTCTCTTCTCCAGGCTGAACAAGCCCAACTCTCTCAGCCTGTCCCCATAGCAGAGGTGCTCCAGCCCTCGGATCATTTTTGTGGCCTCCTCTGGACTAGCTTCAACAGATCCATGTCTTTCCTGTGCTTTCTCCCACCACAATCACTTTTCTAGGGTTTAGCTTCAGAAAACCAGTATTTCATCCAGTGCTTTGAACTTCATGGTCTCTTGTCAATCAAAGTGACTGAAAATCCATATTGAGTTTCCTGTGCCCATGATTTAAGGGCACAGTGTAGGCATAGGTTTGGAAATATTGGCAAATGTTTAGGTGGAGTTTGGAGGTGACCTTAAGCAGGTTCCTCATTTAGTCGGATCGCTGTGGGATAAAAGCCTGATTGATATTTTTTTGGTAGGTTTTTTCCCCTTTTCATCTCTCCCCCAAAGTCAAGCATGTATACCTTTGAGTAGCCATTTGACTTTTTTCTATTTTTTTTCTTTGTCATTGTTATAGTTTTCATTAGATCAATATCACTCGACTCATTTGACTGGGAATTTCCCCCAGGAAGTGTTCCTTGCCAAAGGTAGTATTATTTCATGACAGATTTACATGACATCAGGCTTTTCAGGTTTTTGGTAGTAAAGTGTATGGAAATTTGTAGATTGGAAAACTGCACTTTTCTGTAGAAAACTCAGCAAGGTCACAACCTTTTATTTATTTATTTATTTATTTATCTATCTATCTATCTATCTAATTTTACCTCACCAAATAATTGCCAGCCAGCATTGAACTAAGGACTGAGGCCACCATACAGTTGTTTTGGTTCCAGGACCTTTTATCTCCCTGGAGGGCTGCTGCGCATTTGATATTAAATGGTTCTTTAAATTACTAGTATGATGAAAACTTGAGATACCTTGTTTTTTCTCTTCCAAAATGTAGATAGGGGTGTGGAGGTGTGGGGGTGTGGAGGGGAACCCAACAGTTTTATTGATGTTAGAACAGTTTGCAACTTGAATTCTGTTCTTCCCCAAAAGAATACTTTGCATCTGGGAATTCATGTTTAGTTCCGTTGCTTAAACTGTGAAGGATCCTGAATATGTGCTTCTGGCAGGGTGGCTTGTCATGCAGTGGAAGATGGCAGCCACAGAGAAATAGGTCGTATCACAATTTCTGTGTCTTGTGAGGAGGCTAAAGACAAGATACATTTAATACCTTCTTCACGGCTAACACACAGGGCCTAGTAGACAACATCTTTGTACACTGAGAGCACATATATCCCTTTACTAGTGAAGTCCCTCCTCAGCTCTAAGTCTGAGCTTATGGAAACTTCAGTGGAAGGAAGCTCTGTCATTCACCTTTACAAACTAAAACTCTGTAACCTGAGGAAAGAGTTAATTAGGGCACAGTTGTGACTGACTGCGGAGTCTGTAGCTTGAGACTCCAAACGGACTGCATAAAGTTGCACAAGCACCATTAGTAGAACTATAAGCTGGGATCAAGGCGTGTAACAGAATATCCACGTTTGAAAAACCCAGCTGGTGTGTGTAATTGAGCATGTAGTTAGGCAAACAAAGTTGGGTGCACACCTTTTAAAACCAGCCAGTAAGGCTGCACTTTCAGCACTTGTTCCCTTTTTTGCTAACTTGTAGGAACTGGGGAGTTAAACATTATAATATTTATTCAATTCAGATTTTCAGATGATTTTGAGGAACCACATCTGAAACTCACAAGGTTTTACTGAAGAACTGTACCATTTAAGAAAACATAAGCTTATGATGTGGTTTTAATCAGCCAATATGTAAAACCATTTTAAGGTTTTATATACATAATCTCACAATTTAAGTAAAAACTGTGCAATTAAATGGTTAATATTGTTGGAATAAGCATTTAGCTCACTAAAATGAAATATTTCAGCCATTGACTTCTGTGCAGATTTATTCCCCTGCTTTGTAAGTGTATTCTGTATAAAGTTCTAATGTCTCTACACATTTAACTGTCTAAACGTAATTTTTACAGTAGTTCAGTGTATGCACAATAAACAAGTACAAATTTGAAAACATAGCTCCGAATAAAATAGATGTCACATATGACATTTTACTTAAATACTATGGATCTGATATTTATGTTGAAAACACTACAATTTATACTCAAATATTTATTAAGCTCCTCAAACATACCCTCCTCCAACGTGAGTGAACCAGCGTTCGCGACAGGAACGCTGGTCTGTGCCGTTTGCATCCACATAACTCGGTCCTAACATGCCCTCTGCTGGCCCCAGGCAGCGGGCAGGCGGCAAGGCGAGGGTCTACGGCTGGGAACACCGACGGCAGGCCTGACTTAAACATCCAGCACCGGTTCTCGATTTTGAAGGAATTCCATGAAGTTTTTTTTAAAGTTTTTTAAAGTTTATGACTGTGTAATATGCAACAATTTAAAAGGGGAAAAAATAACTACTGCTAGGTAGACTTTTCAAGATGTTTCTAAAGAAAAAAATATGTTTTCCTGTACTGGAATGAAAACACATTTGGTTCAGATCGTCTTTTATTTCCCCCCTTCAGGACATAAGCAGCATTATGTTACTGAAGCTAATAGGTGTGCTGGGAAAAACTTACAAGTTCTAACATATTGATATTCTACAATTGCGGAGTGAGGAGAGGACAAACGTATAACATAAAATTGTAGCTAGAAGAGAGTAAAGAACTTCACCACTGGTGTTCACAGGTCTGTCAGAGTTGCCTTCCCTTCCCCGCTCTGATTGTACTGTATAAGTAGAAGAAGGAGATCTAAATTGCTTTGTGTTGTGCTGATGAGGTAACGAGCCCAGAGAGCAAAGGATGGTGACGTGACCATGTCACTGTGGTAGCAGACAGTGAAGTGTGGTTCTCGAGTGCGTGTACAGTGATGCTATACTGCTTAGTAATGTGAAAGAACATTACCATTAAAATTTTTCTGAACTGTTTTTATATGTTAAAACAGAAAGTGATAGACATACTTGAAGTGTAAAATATTACAGCTTTTATTTTATCAAAGCCCTTCTCTTTAAAATACATGAACACATATGTACATGAATCCTTTCCTTGATAGTCTGACAGATAATCAGAACATGGCTATAACTTGCCTTGTTAAATGGAATATTAGCACAGACTAAAGATACTTTATTAATTCTTACCATTAGAATAAGATCTTGCTTCTTTTCAGACAAGGCAAAATTATTCAAAAAAATTAAAAAGGTAAACATCATATTTGGAAATTTCCCATTTCTGTTGTTCTTACTAGCAACCATGGCTCTGGGAAAGCGTAGACACCGTGTAGCAATGCTGATACCTGACAAACTCATGGCATCATCAGATTTTTAAAATACTGCTTTTAGGTACATTTCTGGTTCATGGAAGCGTGTTCGTGCGATGACTTCACCTGACATTTTTAGTTCCTAGTTTTGTAAGCCTCACTGATGTCTGCAGAACTATAACTGGTCTTTGAACTGCAGTGTAGCACTGATTTAGTTTCAGGTTCTGACTGGGGCAGTGCCAAGGAAGTCTCTTGGTGGGTTTTTGGTTTGGGTTTTTTTGGCACAATGGCCCTCATCTGTGAGGATGGTAACATGGTGGCCATGAAGACAGAACCCACATCTTTCAGGCCCTTTAATGATATGGTGAAAATTATGGATCTAAAAGAAATATTAGGTAGCTGTATCTGAAATAGTCCATTCTCACATTTTGTCCACCAGTTAAGTCTCATTTCCAGCATGTCAATTATAGTGACTTATTCCAGTCTAATGCACCCCATTGTATGCTCCTGATATCATTACTGTGTTGTTGTAGGCATTTTTGGAGGGATGAATTCCATCTTTTAAATTTGACAGCATCTGTAAGCACTGGAACATAAAAGACTTAAGTTTTGCTTCTGTTACTGTGGACAGCTAGTAGCACAAATTTCTGTACTCAGGTGTGAACACTGGCCTTGTCTAAATCTCCAGAGCTTTATCCAGAGAATACGTACTTCTCTTATGGTTCTATTTGTAGGAAATCAATAGGACAAGGACTTCGGGAGTGCTGAAATACTACTTTGTGAAGTTGAGGAGAGGAATATTAATGTGACATTTGCAGAATGGTGAAAGAAATGGCTAGAGGGGGGTCATTTAACTGATTACTAAAGAAAGTAAGATGTATTGTCAGATGTATATGGCAGTAATGGTGACTAATTGTTGAATATGTCGAGACAGAAAATGGAAGGATAAAACCAGAGGGAACAAGTGAAAATACCACTATTTTAGGTCTTTTCAGTCTATCAAAGTATTTCTTTTAAATGTGGAACTCCATCCTCACAGTAGCTCGCATGTATGCAGAGAGAGAATTGTTGGGCCAATGTTTCCAGCAATGTTCATGCTGCTATATCCTATCGTACTCACTTTGACTCCAACTCTCAAGGACAGAGAATTCAAGACCATTTTTTTAAACTTTCACAGAAGTCTTCCAAAATCCTGAAGTGCAGACATTTGAATTATTAATTTTATCTGCCTTGGCATAAATCTGAATATGTGGATGATTTATGATGAAAAGATACTTTAATTATCCATGAGATAATACTGTTATACCGTACTATATACCATATTACCCTTTAGGTTGATTTCAGAACTGTGTGTGAGTAAAATGAAAGCAGGTAAAAATTTAATCTTCAATGATGTGTGTCAGGCTTAAATTTTTTGTTGCCTGTATTTCTAAAACCTTGTGAATAGATACTGAATATAGTCTAGACTTCTCGCTTAAATTACTCACAGTTAAAAATTAACTTACAATCCACAAGATGCCATTCTTGTTCCAGAAAAAGAGGATCTTCAGTGTATTTATATGACAGTGCTAGTAAGAAGTTACATATCACTTATAGACATTTTAGATGCATGTATTTGTGTTATATGTGTTAAATTTTTAATCTCTCAGTTGCAACAATTATCTTTCTTCTCCCATCCGGGTAACCAGAGCAAAGCTCCTTACCAAGCCTCCCAAAATCTGAAATGCACAAGGAGAAAAGTCCAACTACAGCTGGAGGAATAATGATCTTTAATATCATTCTCTAGCCAAGGCCATCAACTGCATAGTGCTTAGCAACATTTTTTCAATTTATTGACCATAAAAATACCTTCTCAGAGGGAAACTTGAGCAATGATATAAACAGTCATCTGGAGACCAAATAGAGAACTATCTTGGGTGAATTTATGGTGGTTTAATGACAAGAACACCACCATTCAGTGAAATAATATCCAGCATTTATTTACTTAAGCAGGATGGTGTAGTGGTCCTTTGCCCCTGTGTTCCAGCTGTGACTGATGCCACTGACTTGGGGAACAGGACACTCACTCCAACCTATCCATGTGCCCAAGTGCTGGCTAGTTGTCTGACATCTACACATACCTCTTCCATCTTGGACTTAGCTTTTTGTGCAGCTCTAGATGTCTTTCGATGCCCCTCACAAGGCCTGCTGTTTTTACTATTCTTAGTCCATATAAATCATCTCTTTGAGTGTCCCCACACCTAAAGCTGATTATTGGTTACATCTGGGTCCCTGTCACCTTCTGGTATCCCACTCCAAGTGTGTTACAAAGCTGTAAATTTGTTGATAGGAATTGATTTGCCCTGTGACAAGACAACATAAGGAAATAAAAATTATATGTGTCATGTTACGTCAGCTGTGGGCTTCTGATGTAGAGTTAGATGAAATCATTGCTACGTCCTTGCTTGTATGTGTCTGGATCTATCACTGGCTATAAGTGCACAGACAATCAGCAAGCTGTTCTAAAAATATTTGTATAAATTAACAAGGCCATTTTTACAAGATAACAAACGCAATCCTCTATTTGTGTGCTTCTATTTGCAGGCATGTGTCCCACCCCTTTCCAGAAATCTCATGATTACCTATGCATCATTTGCATCACAGACTTCATTAAGACTCTTCCTTTAATGTTTGGTTATTGTTAACACAAATAAAATGTATTTCCACAACAAATAAGGGCTAGAAGTTTTAACAGCTTAACATGCACATCTATTTAAATATCCCACTTTTTAATGTACTGAAAGCCTGTTTGTGTTACTCTGTTGTTCCTTAGGCCAATGGTAATTGCACTGCTTTTGTATTTGTCAGAATGCTGAGTTCTTATGATGCAATGGAGCTGGCAGTCTAATATTGTCAGCTTGTCACTGATCACATTTTGTGATAACCTTGTCCAGTGCTGTCTGTATTGGACAAAAGCCTCCACATGTTACTGCTTTATATTTCCTCAACATATTAACCACAATTGGAACTATTTTTTGGTACATGTGTATAAATTGATTTGTGAAATTTGCTTGAACTGCTTTACACAATTCTACAAAAAATATTAGTATTTGTACTGTCATCCTTTACAATCAAGTAATTTATCTCAAAACTCTTCAGACACAAGTCCTGGGAGTACTGTGTAGTTACTTGAAACCCATTCTTTTCCCCTCCTTCTGGACACTAAATATGGAATTTTCTCATGAAAAAAAGCATCCTCAACCTTGGTACTTTGGTGCATGAAAGCAGATAATCCATGTTTTGGAGCTATTTATGATTAATAGGAGATACGCTAGAAATTATCTGCGCATTACATGCATGTTTTCTCCATGCATGCATGCAGTTATCATAGCCTACTCTTAAGAGTTTTAACTCCTAACTTTTTGACCCAGATTAGGAACAGAAACTGTTTTTCCAGGTGAACACTACTTAGTAGTAAAGTCATTTTAACTAAGCTGTGTTAAAATTTATTTTAGTGAATTATTACACTTTGTTTGTATTTCGGTTGTGCAATGAATCTTGATGCTATCATCTAAAAATTTCAAGCTGTTTCACAGAAAAGTAATCACAAAAAAGTGCTGGAGCTTCATTGAAAAATAACAGCATGACTGACAGAGTCCTGAATACTTATTAATCAGGCCAGAGCCACTGATATGCTAGGTCTTTTGTGAAAGTAACAGAGCTTTCCTGTCCAAAGCACTTGCCTTTTCCTAAGCTTTGAAAGCTGTGTTAAAAGATACAGAGGTTACCTAATCCACCGTGTTACACAATAGCATTTGATGTTTTGCTACAATATGCTACTTCATGTTTGAACAATAAAAGAAGAATCATTATTTGTATAAAGCAGGCAAGGAGTGAGATGAAATCTCCCTCGACAGTTGAATTCTGGTGAGACTTGGAGTTCCTTAAATTGCCACCTGCATCTTTCAGCTGCTTCTGATTCCTTCTTGGTATAAGGAAAACCTTTGAGTCAGCTCCTCATATTCTAAAGTCTGCCCCAAATACCCCTGTGACTCAGCTTACCCGTTTCTAAAGAGGCCATACATCCTCTCCTGTATACTGCCTAAATAAGCTGTGCATTAAGACACATTTTCATTATCTGTTCCACCATTTTGTACTTTTCTAAATGCCAATGGACTGCTTGGATGCTGTCAGGGACGTGGCTTTTCTACTTCTGAAGAGCAAATACTCATACTCTGTTATGCTATTTTCTGAATCTTCACAAGTTTTCAGACAGCATAACTCCATTTCTTAAAAGCTTCTCTAACTGCATTATGTTCCCAGGTCTCATGCCACAGGTCCATTTCTGTACTTTTTACTCTGTAATATTGAGGGTTTATTAATTTCAGAATGCTTCCTTGTTTGCACTGATAGCTGCCTTAGCTCTCCTTGTTGCATTTGTGTCTAAAAAAAATTTAAATTGCAGATAAAATCTTCTAGTGCATTTTCTTGCTGTTGTAGTCCTGAGTTGAATTAGTTCTACTTTAATTAAGTCATAGACTTATGGATTAGATTGTGTTTATTTTGGGGGGAAACAAAAAGAGTTAAGCTATAATAATTACATTTTACAAGGGAAAAAGTGTCTCTAATACTTCAAGAAAGCTCTTTTATAGCACTGAGACTTCACAAAGTATATGATTGTCATGATTTAACCCCAGTTGTCAACTAAGTATCCGCAGCCCCTCACTCACTCCCCCCTAGTGAGATGGGGGAGAGAATTGGAAGTGAGAAAACTCGTGGGTTGAGATAAAGACAGTTTAATAGGTAAAGCAAAAGCCACATGCAAACAAAGCAAAATAAGGAATTCATTCACTGCTTCCCATCCCCAGGCAGGTGTTCAGCCATCCCCAGGAAAGCAGAGCTCTATTACACATAAGTTACTTGGGAAGACAGATGCCATGACTCCAAACATCCCCTCCTTCCTTGGGGGGACAAATCCCATGACTGGAATGTGGCTCTTGGTGGATACAGGCTGTTCAGAAGGGACAGGTGAGGAAGGAAGGTCAGAGGCATTGCCCTCTACATCAAGAAATGGATGGAGTGTGAAGAGCTCTCTCTGAAGAACAGCCACGAGCAGGTTGAATGCTTATGGGTAAGAATCAGAGACCAAGGCAACAAAGGGAGCCTGTGGCTGGTGTCTACGACAGGCCGCCCGACCAAGGGGAGCCTATTGATGGAGCCTTCTTGCTCCAGCTGCA
This sequence comes from Podiceps cristatus, assembly GCA_000699545.1. Lineage (NCBI taxonomy): Eukaryota > Metazoa > Chordata > Aves > Podicipediformes > Podicipedidae > Podiceps > Podiceps cristatus. The sequence goes on from JMFS01050549.1 coordinate 14,666, forward strand.
GGAGGTATTGCGCTCACAGGCTCTCATCCTGCTGGGGGGCTTTAACCGCCCCCACATCTGCTGGAAAAGTAGCACAGTGAGCTGTAGGCAATCCAGGGGACTTCTTAAGCCAGGTAATAACCAGCCCTATCAATACTGGACCTGTTGGTCACCAGTGTGAGTGAGCTAATTGGTGATGTCAAGATTGGAGGCAGCCTGGGCTGCAGTGATCATGTGCTGAGGGTTCACAGTGCTGAGGGATATGGGCCAGGCAAAGAGTAAGGTCAGGACCCTGAATTTTAGGAAAGCAAACTTCCATCTCTTCAAGGAGTTAGTCAATAGGACACCTTGGGAAACTGCCCTCAGGGGCAAGGGAGCAGAACAGAGCTGGCAGGTCTTTAAGGATGCTTTCCATAGAGTGCAGGAGCTCTTGGTCCCCAGGTGTAAGAAGTTGAGCAAGGAAGGCAAGAGACCGGCCTGGCCGAGTCAAGACCTGCTGGTCAAATTAAAGGGCAAGAAGGAAATGCACAGGCGGTGGAAGCAGGGACAGGCGTCCTGGGAAGTGTATGGGGACTCTGCCTGGTTTTGTAGGGATGGGGTCAGGAAGGCCAAGGTGCAGCTGGAGCTGAACTTGGCAAGGGACACAAAGAATAATAAGAAGGGCTTTTATGGGTATGTCAGACAGAAAAGGAAGATCTAAGGAAGCGTACGCCCTATGATGAGCAGGACTGGCAAACTGGTATCAACAGATGAGGAGAAGGCTGAGGTACTCAACAACTTTTTCGCCTCAGTGTTCACTGGCAACCTCTCTTCCCACACCCCTCAAGACTGCAAGATGGGGACTGGGGGAGCAAAGTGCCTCTCACTGTAAGAGAAGATCAGGTTTGTGACCACCTGAGGAACCTGAACATACATAAGTCTATGGGACCTGACAAAATGCCTCCCAGAGTTTTCAGTGAATTGACTGATGTAGTTGCCAAGCCACTCTCCATGATAAAGTCCTGGCAGTCAGGTGAAGTCCTTGGTGACTGGAAAATGGGAAACATTGCACCTATTTAGAAAGGGTAGAAAGGAGGAAGGACCCTGGCAACTACTGACCTGTCAGCCTCACCTCTGTGCCTGGGAAGGTCATGGAGCAGATCCTCCTAGAAGCTCTGCTAAGGCACATGGAGGCCAGGGAGGTGATTGGAGACAGCCAGCACGGCTTTACCAAGGGCAAGTCCTGCCTGACCAACCTAGTGGCCTTGAGCAGCACAGGGGAATGGGGAACAGGGGTGGTGGTCAGTCCATAACACTTCATGTCTACCGCTCCTTCCTACTCATATTCTCCCCCTGTTCCAGTGTGGGGTCCATTCCATGGGATATATTACTTCATTAACTTCTCCAACATGGGTCCTTCACATGGGCTGCAGTTCTTCAAGGACTGCTCCAGTGTAGGTCCCCCAGAGGCCACAGGTCCTGCCAGAAAACCTGCTCCTGCGTAGGTTACTCTCTACAGGCTGCAACTCCTAGCAGGAGCCTGCTCTGGTATGGGCTCTCGACAGGCTGCAGCTTTCTTCAGGGTATCTCCACCTGCTTCGGTATGAGGTCCTTGATCCACCCTTGAGCAGGGTGGATATCTGCTCCGCTATGGACCTTCATGGGCTGCAGGGGAACAACCTGCATCACCATGGGCTTCTCCACAGGCTTGGAGGGAATTTCTGCACCAGTGCCTGGAGCACCTCCTCATCCTCCTTCACTGACTGTGGTGTCTACAGGGCTTTTTCTCTCACATTTTCTCACTCCTGTCTCATGCAACTTCTGCACAGTGTTTTTAACCCTTTCTTAAAGGCATTATCTATCACAGAGGTGTCACCAGGATCACTGATGGACTCAGCATTGGGCAGTGGCAGGTCTGTCTTGGAGCCTTCTGGAACTGTCTCTGTTGGGCATGTGGGTGTCTTCTCACAGAGAACACCCCTGCAGTGCTCCCACCACCAAAACCTTGCCATAAACCAAATACATCTTGCATCTTCTTAAAAAGAAGTGGAATACTGAAATTCCTTCTAAATGTTTATAAAGAGCCATATCATCCTTCTTCTTCAATGTCTGATGTTTTAAGAAAGTGCTACTATTTTATCCTCCAAAATACTATTTCTTATGAAGATAATATTTCCCGTTTTCACTGACAGAAGCATATGCATCACATAAATAATGATAAGATTGAGAACCACTTTTTCCCTAGCTGAAAAGAATTCATTTTACCACTTTGTCTCCTACATTAATGGTGTTAAAATTACTTTTTTCATGTCTTTTCTCATATATATTTTTTTTCAAAGTTGGGTTAAATTTCTGTTTTCACTTAAAATGGTGAATGTTTTTGAACCTTCCTTAACTAGGTTTCCAAAGATCTTTGGTATAGGGATCATTGCTGCATCTGAGTTTTTTTTATTAAGAGTTGGTTTTTTTTGTTGTTGTTTTGTTTTTTTGGTTTTTTTTGTTTTTTTTTTCTGTATTTTTCTCTTCTAAGAATGCTTGCTTTTGCTATTTAGGCAGAAGCTGTTTATAAAACATAGAAAATGGAGAACAAAGTCTTTCTCCTGTTAATAAATTTCCTATTTTAATGCATAAAAAATGACTCATATGTTAATAATGTTTTGGAAAATTTGCTGGCTTTTGCTTAGCTGTAAGTTAGTAATACGTGCAGAAATACAGAAAATTAGGAAAACGTACAGCAAACTATGTATGCTGATCTTCTTTCTGTAAAATATTTCCTCCAATTTATTCACTTTAATGTATGCAAATAAGGAAATCCTCAATGTAGCATGACACCACTTCTCTTATGGAAGGATGTTTTACAACAGTGATTCCAATAATGAACCTGATGGAAACATGTCCTATATATTGCATACCACTATTTTTTAATTTCTTAGTTGCTAATGCTTTGATGAGAGAGATTAAGCTGAAATTTGTGCTGTCATTGTTACACAGTTTATTTAATAGCACAAATAGCTTCTTTGCTTCTGACACAAGTCAAAAAGCAAGTAAACTCTTTTCCACCACTTCTAACTTCTTAAAATTAATAACTGTCCTTTGTGACAGCAAATCTGACATGACTATGCGTTTATCATAGCACCACGTAATTACAGACTGTAGTAGAACACTGCTGGGAATAATCTGGATCTGTCTTCTTTACTCTTCCCCTATCAGGTATTTATACACACTGATAAGATTCCCCTGAGCCTTCTCTTCTCCAAGCTGAGCAGTCTCAGCTCTCTCAGCCTCTCCTCATATGACAGCTGCTCCAAGCCCATAATCACCTCCGTGGCCCTTTGCTAGACTCTCTCCAGCATGTCCATGTCTCCCTTGTACTGAGGAACACCGCACTGGACACAGCACTCCAGGCTTGCAGAGCTGTGGGGAAGGATCACCTCCCTCAACCTACTGCAAAGCTCTTCGTAATGCAGCTCAGGAGGCTATTGGTGCCTTTGCCATGAGGGCACCTCGCTGGCTCATGGTCAGCTTGGTGTCCACAGGACTTCCGGGTCTTTTTCTTCCAAGCTGCTTTCTGGCTGGTGAGCCCTGATGCCTGGGGTTATTCCTCCCCAGGGGAGGACTTGGCATTTCCCTGTGTTGAACTTCAATGAAGTTCCTTTCAACACATTGCTCCAGCTTTTTGCAGTCCCTCTGAATGGCAGCACAACCATCTGGTCTGTCAATCACCCCTCTCAGTTTTGTATCATCTGCAAATGTGCTTGAGGATGCATTCTGTCCCATCGTCCAGGTCACCGATGAAGACGTTAGACAATATTGACCCAAGTATTGACCTCTGGGCCATACCAGTAGTGACTGGCCTCCAGCTGGACTTTGTCCTGCGGATCACAACCATATGAGTCCAGCAGTTTAGCCAGTTTTCAATCCACCTCACTGCCCACTTATCTAGTCTACTTCATCAGTCTGCCAATTTATCTTTTGTCTTAGATCATGCCAGATGTGGAATAACAACCTCTAGGAAGTTGTGCTACTTTTACAGTGTGTTTTCTAAGTTTTCTCAATGCTATCATCTTTGGCTGGGGACTCCTCCTTATTCTTGAAATGTAACTCTAAGCAGAAGAATTTCATATTGCTTTTTCTCTTTTTGCTATTTATTCAAAAGTTTTCACAGGCTGAGTTCATCAAATAAATTCTACTTCTGGTAACTTGCATTTTAATGAAGATGAATAATGAGCCCATTCTACAAAACTGATGTCCTGCAGGAGTAGATTTGCTGTGGGAAATAGAGGAAGATTCTCTCTTCATCCTCATCATCACTTGTTGCACCATGCCCACTCTAGGTAAACTGACAGAGGAACTACTCTGTGCTTATATACCCTTTCCCCCTATTCAGATGACTTTGGGACCTCTTCTGTATTTCAAGAACAGATTTTGCTAAAATACTCCCCTGTTGGTATGTCATCAGGAGGTATTTTACTGTGGAGAAGTGCCTTACTCTGATGCATAAAGTCCCCGTGATGGCAACAGCCTCTTATGCAGTACAGGAAAAGTTCCAGTCCGTAGCTGTTGTCCTTTTTAACTCTGTTTATATGGGTTATCTTTAAGTGAAAGCTGTCAGTGCCTGCCACATGGACTTGTTTTGCAAATTCTTGTCTTTTTTTAAGAAGATCTGTTGATATGTTAATATTTTCAACAAATTGCTTTGCATATTTGAACTTTAAAAACCAAGGACTGTAAAGTGAGGAAATCCTCCTCATTATCTCATTATTTCAGAAGTAGTGGTTGTCACTGGAAAGGCAAACCCACTTTCTTCCTTGAATGGCTTTCATCTATTACTGGCAGCTAATTTCTGTTTTGAATGGTCATCATCGGCTTTTTTTTTTTTTTTTTTTTTTTTTTTTTTTTTTTTTTTTTTTATTTTAATCTATATACTTTTGCTTTGTACATTGGAATCCTGCCTCATCCTTAAGTGGCACATTTAATAGAAAGTATGTGGTGGTGTTTTCTTTTTTTTTATCAGAATTAGTTTTCCTCCCTTGGATATACATTCTCCACTGGAGATCTAAAAGCAATAGATAGTTCTTCCATTGCATCTGTCTTTCGCAAGTTTGGAGAATTAGACATCTAATTTTCTACTTGATTTATAAGCTGTGTGGCTGGTAGTGAATTTATGGACATAGCCTCTTTTAGACAATGTATTCTCAGACTCATCTTGCAAAGTTATAATTTTCAGAAATAGTACTTTTTTTTTTTTTTTTTTCAAGATCTTTCATGTTTCAAAGTTAGTTAACACTTTCCTTCTGAAGCAAGTTTTTTAGGGAGAAATTAATCTGATCCTTTCAGTAAAAGTACAAGTAATCAATACTTCGATATATTGGTTTGCTGTTTTGTTTGTTTGTTTTCTTGGTTTGTGACCTCATTTTTATTTACCAGCTTGCTAAGAAAAGGCTGGGCTTAACACTGCCCTACAATTCTCCCTAGTTCCAGTCTCTTCCTCAGTGTTTGGGGAGACGAGTGTTGATATTTTCCCCTCTTTGATGCTGGAATATCTGCCGTAAGTCTGTTGGTAGATTAGTGGATATTTCTCTGTCAGTTAGAGAAGACCTTTTTTTTTTTTTTTTTTTTTTTTTTTTTTTTTTTTTTTTTTCCCCCAGAAAAAAGAAGTTATTACTTCCAAAAACTTTAGAACATAAATAAATGCGTAAAATGAGATTTTTTATTCACATGAAAAATTCAGGTAAATCCCCGTAGAAACAGAGCAAATGAAGGGAATAACTACTAGGGGGCAGCTATTTGCTAATTAGCTGTTAATAAGAGATAAATTTTCTTTGCCACCATCTGCTTTGATAGTTTAAGGAGCACACTCAAACAAGTTGTTCAACCTGAATGATCTCACTGTTGAATTGTATTTGCATTGCAGCTAAACTAGTTGAAGATTTTCAGGTGTAATTTTTTTGAACAATGAACCCCAGTCCTACAAAAATTAAAAGTTTTAGAAGTTAAAATTTTGAAATAATTTGTAAAAAGTGGAAGTGTCTGGTAAGAACCTTATGGCACAAAAATGCTTTAGATTACCATTTGAAATGATTGCATTTTGCAATAAATTTGCAATCAATAAAATGTTTTTATTTTCCTGCTTGAAAATGATTTGACCAAAGTCAGAAGCTTTTATGGAGAACTATAATTGTAATGATTTTATTATTTTGTCTTTTTCTTCTTATCATTGAAATATACCTGTTGCAAAACATGCTGTATTGATGATCTCTGCTTCTCAGTCTTTAAAATAATGAAGAATGTATCAGGTCTCCCTCCTATATAATTCAAAGAACTGGTAGGAAATTTACTATTATAATGATTAAGAATTATGGAAACACAGACCAAGAACAAACTTGCTTCTTAATTTAAAATAAAATTTGTGCATTTCAAACAGATTTTGGAGCATCTTCAATACACTGAGACTAAAGCTACCCACACAAAGAATGGATTGCACTCTGGGACATGTAACTGGTCATCAGTGCTCAGTACTGTGGGAGAGGATGGATAGATGTGGAAGTCAATTGCCTTCTCAACCAAAGTTCTGGTGATAATGTCCTCCTAGATACAGGACGAACTATCTTAAGAAGATAATTAAAAGCTACGGTATACTTTTGTCTGCCTCCTCTTAGTATGCAGAATTAATAATTTCAAGTAATTTTGCCTGAGTTCAAATAATAAGTATTGTAGGGACTGACAATACACTACGCTGTATCAGTTACAGAAGAACTTGAATGAAGCTGAAAGTACCACAGTCTATTTTTTAAAAGTTTGGACCAAGCCAGGGAGAAATGCAAGCACATACACTGACTTAACTCCTGTTAAGTTGACCCACCCTTCCACAATCTCCACATCTTCCTGCACATGGCAAAAGCAAGGAAGTTTCCCTGTCAGCCTCTGTGTATACCACAGACATGTTGGTCAGTGCAGCTTATAATCAGACACCCAATAAACCTATTTTATCACTACTGACACTAATTTCCTAATCTGAGGTTCACATTTTCCCCTTCTCATATGAGTTTTGGCAGAATTTTTTCCATCTAACAGCATATAACTTTATAAATTGAAAATTCCTTAGTCCTAGCCTGCTGTTTTGCTCTGAGCAACAGGGCAGTCAAATAAACAGGCAAAGCACTGGAAAACTGACAGACACGAGATTCATAAGGGCAAGTTTAAGTGCTCCTCTAAAACCAGTTTGAAAGCATCATTAATCATGCTGGGCACTGAGCCAGTATAAGCAGCTAGTTACAATTGTATTCCTCATTTTAACAGAAAAAAGATGAACTTGAAAATATACCCAACCTCAGCTAGAAGTCTTCCTTAGGAGATTAGAAAAGGGAGACAGCAGGAGGTTTTAAAATGATAAAATGAACATCTTTCTGTTGTTCCACCGTCCCCTTCATAACCTTTGGGTTACAAAGGTATTCTTTCCTTAGAAATATATCCCTTGCTTCGATTGTAAAACTAATGGCAAGTCTTTCTTCTGCTAAGGGATACTCTACACACTATGCAGAGGCAAAAGAAGACCAAAGTAGATCTCCAGATTATGCATTCCTTTACAGGAGGTTACTAAAAGGACACAATGCCTCTACCAAAACTAAATTTAGAACCATTTCTGTGCATCACTTGCATTGTCCCTTAATGTTAGTTTACCAATGTCTCAAAGATCTCACCAATCAAAATTACACTTGACACTTTCAAATTAAATTGCCAAGAGAAACTTTTTGTGTGGTCTTATTGCTCCTCCCTTGCTCCCTATAAAACTGGGGAGCAATGATTATTCCTGCTATAATTTACTGCAGTGATCTGGGGACTAATTTATGCTAATCAAGTCCTTTGAAGATGAAAAATGCAGTTCTTCAATTTTATGAATGTAAATTTCAACATTATGGATGTAGGTTTAGAGGCCTTCACTTCTCAAGGACTTGCACATCACAAAACTCAGGAAGGATATACTTTGTCCTTTACCTAAACACCCGTTTTATACTTTTTTCATTCAAAGTAAAGATTAATTTTGAAGACTTGTATTTGAATGCATAAATTTAAATGTATTTATGATTAAACCTGGAATTCTAGGAGTACCACATATGTCATCCTTATTTCTATTGGTTCTGAGTCTTGCTATTACACGCTGCTTTATTTAGTTCTTCAAGTACAGACAATAAAAATGTCCAATTGTGGTCTTGATATAAATACCAATCTCCTTAATTTAATGCAATTTTTATTTAGTTCAAGTTGAATTTTCCCAATGGACATTTAATTATATAATGAGGCACCTGTATCAATTTTTAACCCTTGCATGATCAAAATATGTTTCATGGAAATGAGGAAGTATATCTTCAAGTCAAGATAAATGACGGAAAATGCCTTGTTTTGTACCTGGAGGTGCTTGCTAGTCCATTATCATCCCAGTAAGAAAGGCACTCAAACTCTGTAAGGTATAATTTTAAAAGCTATTTATTAGAGTTAACACTACACAAAGAGAACAGTATAGGTAATCGTATTCCCCTTTAGAGGCTTGAAACCCAAGCCCCAATCAAATGGGCCTCCAGCCCCCGTGCAGCACGCCGTGCAGACCCCATCTATAGAAGAGATTCTCCCCTTTTGGTCCTTTGAGTTATTCCTTGTTTTCTTACAAGGAAACAACTCTAGTCATCATTTCTACTGTCAGACAGGAGGGATATTCACATGAGAACTTGTTGCTGCGCTGTTGGATAAAAGCATGCCAGGCAGGTGGTGTAAAGGCCGGTGTGGAGTGGGAGCTGGCTCCAGGCTCCTCCGTTAGAATCAGCCGGCTGTGGTGCCGCAACCAGAGTCTGCGCAGCTCAGCACAGGCCTGAGGCTGGGCTGGTCGCGCATGTACATGGTCGGGCCAGGCACAATGGTCAGGCAGTCAGGACCACTGCTCTGCTCCATAATGATATTTTACTAAGTTATGTTTTAAAAATTGTTGTCTCTGAACCTTAACTTCAAGAGGCTTTTCTATTTTTCTTCATTTCAGGGATAATAGGATAAATCAGGTTGCAAATAGGAAACCCCAGGGAAACTGCTTGAATTCCTTGTAAAGTCCACAAGCAATTTGTTAGCTAAATGAACCTAGAGTGTTCTTAAATCATTTATTCAAATATAAGGTGATTCATAAAGTTAAAGACTGCTAATAAATTGGTAACACAAAGCTGGTAAAACACATCATGTATGACCAACTTTGGTATAACTCCTGTGACATGAATGCGATTCCTTTATTTTACATTTCAAAAGGAAAAGAGAAAGAAACAGGCAAAGAAAGCAACTAAAATGAAGTGAATGAAATATAGCTAGAGCTGATTATTGTATTTGTATTTTTCCTGGCTTTTAAAATTGCAGCTATGGGCACTTCTTCTTTGCCCTGTACTAACAAAACATCAGAAGTAAAATTATAGTAATTAATGAAAAGTAGTGTGTATGAACATATAATGGAGACTTAATGGAATATTTAGGAAATAAGGAAGGGGTAGAATGCAAAGTAGTAGTGCAATGAACACTTCCCATTTCAGAGTGAGTGTGGGTTGAGCACTATGAAGATTCACTTTAATTATGCAAAGTACATTTCATTAGTTGTTTCTTCTCTAATAAAAATGCATACCAGTGTGCATATCTCTCTCTCTAAAAGCACAATGTATCTTATGGCAAGAGACCCTCTCAGCAGGCCTTCTAGTACTGTGAGGTTCCCCCTTAATTCTATTCTGTGTATTCTCATCTAAAATTTCTTGTATGCACAAGATGATGTTCTTTATTGTATAGAAATAATTAATATCATATTCTGTCCTTCTATCATTTCACTCTGCAAGTAAACTACGTTGACTTGTTAATTCTGCATGGAGTTCTGTATTGTGCTCCACACACTCAATCATAAGAACAAGAACTCTAGTAACTAGTCCAAACACTTCTCTGTATTTCACCTGGACATAGTGAACATTTATTTCTTTTGTCTCCCTTTTGTTCTGTATATAGCACATAAGCAAATACTTGTTTTTTCCTTTTAATTTCTATAGTGTTTTTAATAATATATTTAAGCACTGATAAAAAAAGATATTTCTAAAAGCTCTATGTACTGAAAATAGGACCGGATAGTTCTTCACTTTTTCCCATAGCAAATTGCTAAACTGTATTGCAATGAGGCTGCACTACATTATGAGAAAACATGGTAAAATGAAACTGAACATTCCCTATAGAGCTTTTTCCTGGGTAGAAGACAGGAATATTAAACCTTTCATAACCGATACTAGTAATTTTGCTGAATACTTTCTAGCATGCATGAGGCTAAAATGTGGTTGAAAACAGATTAAACACCTACAAAGAACAGCATATATTAGAATTTAGTAGTCTTCTATGCTTATACTTGGTTTCAAGGGAAAAGGAATTGATAACATGCTCAAGATCAATTATGAAATAAAGGAATGAAAAAAGTGCAAACTCACAAGATATTTAGAATTTAAAGATGTACATTCTGAAGGTTTTTTTTTCCAGTTCATTTACATTTAGGAAAAAAAAAAAAAAAAAGTCATTTCTCTTCGGTTGGACTTGATCTGAATTTCTGTATTTGTGTTGAGAGACAGCATCAAACACCCATTAATCTGGCCAGTTCTAACCACAATACTGAGAAGTTTTCAATGCTAGCACTGTAGAGATTCACCTCAGCCAGCTTTAAATATGTGAAAGATGATGTTTAAACCTGAGCTTGTCACCCTGGTTGCCTTTGCAGTCAGTGGAAACTAATAGGCCCCTCCAGTGGACGTCTCATCTGGTCTATTGAGACCACAGAGAAGTGTCTCGCTTTAGGTTGTGAATCACCCTCTGGAAGTGCCTGGTTTTTTCTGTGGCCATCAGAAGGAGCCTGTGGAGACTAGTTGAGATTTAAACTGCCAAGTTAGAGTGAATGGATCTCTTTCAATGTTACTTGTCACTGTGGGAGTATGATGTTTGAGCTTTCTGTGAGTTTACAAGCTGTTTAGAAATCAAAGAGCTGTTGACACAATGACAGAGGTTGGGATTTTTAACAGATACAGAAAGGGAAGGAGATAAACAGAGCCTTCAGCCTTCTGTATCCATTCTTCCTTTCCAACTGTACAGGACTGAAGAATATTGGTCATAGAGATTCTCTCCTGAACAAATTATCTCCCTTATTACACTAGCTAAGGAGGAGGTAAAAGGGGAAACTTTGGTCCTCTGTAACCTGTAAGGAGCTGGCAGCCTCAGGAGACACTCTTTGTCTCCAACATGGCATTTTGTAAAGTTTGATGGGGGTAATACATACTGCATACAATATGAAACAATGAGAATTTCTTTATATATATATATGTGATATGCATAAATATATTACATTAAAAAACTTATTTTAAACTTTAACACCTTGGTATCTGGAATTTTAAATCCTTTTATGCAGAACAAGAAAACATTGCTTTTCTGTCAAAAGTATCACAAACAAAACTGGATGTGTGAGAAATTTTGTGAGTAAAATCTCCAAATATAGTTTTGCCTCGCTAATTTTGTGTTTTGAAATTATTTCTTAGGTTATATAAATACTGCGGCCAGGGTAGCTTTGGGTGTATATGTAGGAAAGAATAGTATTTCTAATCTATTTGAGTGATAAAAACTGGAAGTAGAAATAGTAGTAATTTGATGGCATTTCCAAAGGTCTAAATTCTTCTGAGTATATTCTGGGTTTAA
>KL267335.1:9065-30506 GCA_000699545.1 Podiceps cristatus
AAAAACAAAATCAACACCCTTCTGTCCCCTCATTAGGTATTACCTAAAAGATCTGCATGCCAAAGTATCATTATGGAAAGACTTTGGAGAAAAGTAAAAGCTTGCTCATGGACTTACTCTTGAATTATCAGATCTGTTGTGATTTGTAGTGTTTTTATTTGTAATAGAGTTGCAGTGATTGTTTTCCCTGACTGGGATTCTTTCAGAGGCTTTAACTTTCAGCATAGCTGCATTTTTGTGTGACATTGCCTGGCTTTAGGAAACTTCTGCTCTCAGCTTTTGGGCTGTAAAATGTGACCACTTCCATAGGGCTGATATGAAGAGTGGGTGATTGTTTGTGAAGTACTCTTGACCTATGCTTTGTTTGTGCACAGGGCCTTTGCACAAAATCTGGAGCAGGGCTGGGAGGAAGAGGGGACGAAGGTGGAGGTGCTCAGCGAGGCTCTCGGAGCTCCTTCCTCTGCTGGGGCAGACAGGAACTGCTGTGTCACTATGAAGAGGGGCTTCATCTGGTCCCTCATCTGGGGCTTTTTTGAGGAGTTCATCTGGGCCTTTGTTTCAGCTAGTCATACTGTTGACACATGGGTAGAGGAGCTTTGCTTTGCTTAATTGCCCTATTTGAGGTGACACTTCACCTTGTGTGGAATGTGTATGAAATGATGCCATAGTTTTAAATGTCTGTTTTGCCTTTTTGTGGCTGCATGCATAGGCACATTGTCCATTCCTCAAAAAAAGAGTGTAAGCGTGTCCGAAAGCAGCTTTCTACAGATCCTAAACACAGTTGCTATGTAGCACTTGTAGAAAGTATCACAAATCTTCATTTTTGCAAACTGATGTCAACCAACTCATACCAGTAAAACCAGCAAGAATGGATTGCTGTTCTTGAGAACAGAAAAATCTTCTGTAATAAAGACTTTATTTCTCAGAACAGATACTGGAAAGGGGAGGAACAAAATAAATACTTGGCACAAAAGAGGAGTGAGTTACTCTTGGTTCAAACACCAGCTGGAGCTTGTTCTGTCTTTAGTTATGTAGAAAGAGCTCCACTCACTGGTAGAGCAAATTTCTGGACTGTCATTTGTGATGACTTGGTCCTGGGCTAAAAAGTTGTCAACTGGATCAGCTATTCCATAAAATAATGATTGCCCTACTGGGAAATTCTGTGTTCAGTGCAGGACCACTTGTTTCCTTACTAAGTAAACTAAAAAATATTTAATGGTTTACTGATTTCCTGCATGGAAGCTAGTGTATATATTGAGTTAGATAAAGCATATCTTTATGAATGTGAATGGATTAGGTCTAGAAGGCCTTCAGAAGAGTTTATCGAGCTCACTACACATGGGTGGGTGATATGGCTGATGCACACAGAACGTTTTGGTCCCATGTTCTATGATTTAGAAAAAAATTCCAGCTTTGACCAAGCAGTGAGAAACATCTCTTTTTTTTTTTTTTTTTTTTCCTGACAAAGTCAGCACTTCTACTTCCTCATTTTCTGTCCACAAGGAGCAGGCCACTCTGCAAATGTCATAGAATCATAGAATGGTTTGGACTGGAAGAGACATTAAAGATCATCTAGTTCCACCCCCACCCCCTGCCATGGGCAGGGTACATTCCACTAGACTAGGTTGCTCAAAGCCCCATCCAACCTGGCCTTGAACACTTCTGGGGATGGAGCGTCCATAGCTTCTCTGTTCCCGTGCCTTACCACCCTAATAGTAAAGAATTTATTCCTAATATCTAATCTAAAACTATCCTCTTAGTTTAAAACTATTACCCCTTGTCCTATCACTACACCCTGATAAAGAGTCCCTCCCCATCTTTCCTGTAGGCCCCCTTTAAGTACTGGAAGGCTGCTAGAAGGTCTCCCCAGAGCCTTTTCTTCTCTAGGCTAAACAATCCCAACTCTCTCAGGCTCTCCATACAGGGGAGGTGTTCTAGCCCCCTGATCATCTTCATGGACCTCTTCTGGACCTGCTCAAGCAAGGTCCATGTCTGTCTTATGCTGATGGCCCAGGGCAGGATGCAGCTCTCCAGGTGGGCTCTCACCAGAGCAGAGGGGCAGAATCACCCCCCTGGGCCTGATGGCTACCCTGCTTCTGATGCAGCCCAGGAGACGGTTGGCCTTCTGGGCTGCAAGCACACATGTCCGGCTCATGTTCAGTTTTCCATCCACCTGATGGTGTGCTGCCTACCTGCTGGCTGCTTAGTAGGGGGCTCTTGAGAGTTTGCTGTTCCAATAGGTACCAATTAATCTTTTAACCAAAGGTTCATCAATGATGGTTTGGAGGCTCTCCTGGCAGTTAAATATTGTAGACTCATCCATGACCATATCCTTCAGAGAGATCATAGCTCATGAATTACTGTGTCATACATCTAAAGAAGGACAAGGCTTGCGTAGTTACAGGCATGATGGGGAGTGTGCGTGCGGAGATGCTTGGCTGGCTTTGCAGGAGTCGTTGCTGGCCCCGGAGGCACCGTTGTTGCATCAGCAGGCACTGCTGGGGTGTAGGTCTACACAAGAGGCTGGATGGCTTTCAAATCTCTTCATGATGCATCTAACCGAGTAGTGACAGGGCTGTGTCTAGAAACAAGAAATGTTTTGTACCCACATAAAATGGTTACAGCTTGATGTGTCATCCTTGCTACATCACCTGGGCTACTCCACTGCTATTGACTGTGAACAAAGTCCTTGGTTTTCTCAGTCTCCGAGACTGGCCAGATTGCCCATTGCCTGACCAGTGGGTAGGAGGCTGTACAAGCAAGTGGTGTGCATATGCAATGCTGTGGCAGTATGGCCCCAGGGTATCTTGCTCCTTTTTAGGGTAATTGGCGCAGCAACTCTGGTTCTATGGCCACAGCAGCCAGCATAGCCACAAAAATGGTAGAGATGCATCTTGTAAATGATAGAAACAAATTCTGAGCCTGAAATAACTGGGTCATGCTTCAGGGTTTTAAAGTCATGATTGAAATTGATTGGATTTAATGCCAGTTGCAAGAATTGAGTCTAGCAGGAGTAATTGATACTGTCTCTTAATTGTCTTAAATAGTGTCAATGCATTCATGCCTAAACAGACATGTTCCCTCTGTTAATGCATGACACACAATGCTCCAATGCTGGATGAAGATGCTGAGAGACCTAAAAAGACAAATCAATGTGTGCTTGCTCCATCATGATTAGAATATTATCTGATTTATTTCTGGAGTGGAAAAACTACCCTTCTCAGTGGCAGATGAGTTTGTCAGTCCAGGTAACTGTAATTCATACCTGCTTAAGCCTGCCCTGTCCACGGGCTGTATGCAGGTTCATCATAGGGAGCTCACTTGAAGGTCAGGACTGGAAACTTCTGGGCAAGTGTCTCTATTAATGCTATAGTGAGCATACCTGAAAGAGCTGTACTGGCTTGTCTGGCTGCTGTCCTGTCTCCAAGACTGGCCGCATAAATGGGCACCCTGGTGGAAGGAAGAGCAAGGCAATTGTGTGTGTTATTGCTCCCCAATATTCTTGTAAGGGGTTGTTCACGGGATGACTTCCTGAAAGTCATCCAGGAATTTCTGTTGTGCACTTAGTAAGGGTTTTTACAATCTTATGTTCATGTGGTTTTACTGTCTTCTCTGCATTCACAGGGAACTCCCCATGAGTCAAGGTTTTAAACAGCAAATAACCTCTATGCACCATGAAGTGTTTCCCACTTCCCTTCTCCCTCACTTTTGTGATCCCCAACCCTTGGAGCTGGGCTGGCTGTGACAGAGGCGGCTCAGTTCCTGGCTCTGATACAGGGTGGCCACCAGCTTTGCAAGCAGCTCAGTGAAGCCCACTGTTCTTTGCAGATGGCTCACAGTGCCTTCCACGTGGGCTCTGGGCAGGATAAAGTGGAAACCTCTAGTCTTAGACACTGCTACTGCTCTGCACTGTGGATCTGGGACCTGACTGAGGTGAGGTACAAACAAAATGTGGTCCCAGCTCCTGGCATCCTGCAAGTTAAATGAACATTGACACGAACTTGCACTGGAATCCAAAAAGACATATCTACATTCCTCTGGCCTTAATCGCAAAGATTTGGCAAGCCACTTACGAAAGCAAAGTATTTTCTAGAGACTTTGCAAAGCTGCTTGGGCAGATGATATTTTAGCAGGCATCTTTGCCAGGAAACTGAAGCAATACCATGATATGGTAAGGGACACTCAACTCTTCCAGTGCCAATGTAGTCATGTTTTATGAACAAATAGCCAACTGACACATAGCTGTATGAAAACATACACATTTAATAAATGCTTGTGTGTAATAGATGACAGATACTTGTCATAACCTTTATAACAATTATTCTGATTCAGGTAGCTACATAATGTTAGAAAAACACTTTGTGTTCTCCATTTCAGTGCTGTTGAAAGCCATAATGTAGCCAAGGTATGAATATTTGAAATAATTAAGTTCTATGGATGAGGAAAATTTCAGTTGTGAACTGAGACTTTTTTCCCCAATTTCCTCTTGAAATGAGTGAACCTCTTAATACTGAAGATCAGCATTTATTCAGCTTGTGGAGTTTTATCCAGCATCCAGTGAAGACTGGAAATTCTCCATTTAGCTCCATTTTCAAGGATTAGATTGGTGAATTAACAGAAAAATGGAGGTGCAGGGCTCTATCTGCTTCAACAGTTGAGGTTGGTAAGCTTGAACAAAATTACCTGAAATTTCTTGCACTACTTACTTTTGCATTTCTGGGATTTTTAGAATAACCAAACATTCATATTGTAAGGTGTAACTGAATTTCAGTTCCTGCAAAGAATGGGAGTGTTACTTTTGCATTGTGACTTCTAATCAAATTTGGTTTTTTCTGCCAAAACCATACAACTTTTCAGAGACATTCACATTAAGATAGGTGCTGTGGTTTAACCCTAGCTGGCAACCAAAGTATTCTCTCACTCCCCCCCCACCGCCTCAGTGGGGTAGGGAGGAGAATTGGAAAGAAAGGGGAACTCGTGGGTTGAGATAGACAGTTCACCAGCAAAGGAAAAGATAATGTGATTATATATTAATAATGATGATAAAATATAATAGAATACACAAAACAAACAATGCACAATTTCTTACCACCTGATGACTGATATAGCCTGTCCTGAGCAGTGATCATGGAGGGAAACCAAGAGCAATCTCTGAATGATCCACAGCAACGATCTTGGAACCTCAGGTTCTAGAGAGTGTGAGTGAATGAACAGCTGAAGGAACGAAAGGCATCCAGCCCACCAGCTGACCCCACTTATACTGTGCATGATGTCTAGGAATAATTCCTTTGGCTGGTTTGGGTCAACTATACTGGCTATACCCAAACCTGGGAGGCTGGAAGATGTCCTTGATCTCTTAGCAACAACGAACAACATCAGTGTACTACCAACATTCTTCACATACCAAATCCCATACTAAAACCAAAACATGGTAGCTACTGGGAAGAAAACTAGCTCCATGCTGGCCAAAACCAGTACAATAGGCTATCTGCTATCTTCATGGCCTGAACAAGAGGCAGATGCTGACACTTCTGCATTATGACCTACACGCTCATGCCACTTCTGATGCAAAACCTCTTTCTTTACTTAACTGGCAACTTCCCTTATGTGATACTGTGTGCCAGACAACAACCTCCAAGTGATTGTAATACTCTTCAGACACTTAAATTATGCCCCTTTTTCAGGTTTATGTGGAACAGGATCATCTAGCCTGCCTGA
The DNA here is from genome assembly GCA_000699545.1 of Podiceps cristatus. Taxonomy (NCBI): domain Eukaryota; kingdom Metazoa; phylum Chordata; class Aves; order Podicipediformes; family Podicipedidae; genus Podiceps; species Podiceps cristatus. Next base: position 14,784 of record KL267335.1, read on the forward strand.
ACACCCATCCTCCTCCCTCTGACAACATTTTAAAAGCTTTCTTAGAAGATGAAGTTGTTTCAAACACTCTAAATCTGGAACCAAGAATGTCTGGGTAAATCAAACAGCAGAGATGCTTTATTTGTGGTGAAGTGAGTGAAGTTGTGATGGATTTTTGTATTGTGAACAAACTGGTCTTCCCATCAACTCCTGGAAATGCCCTGGTTTCACAGCATACACCTTTGGGGCAGAAGGTATTTAGCATGTTAAAGTTGAGTGTTAGTCATGTTTTTAACTTTAAAAAATGTTTGAGGAAGAGTCAATGGGTGTATTCTGGTATGAAGGAATGATGAGCAGCAGCCAAGGAACACAGAGGTCCTTTGGCTTTGGTGCCTGGTTCTCTGGCACAATTGTGTATCAGGGCTCTCCAGGAGATTGGGATCTGCCTCCAGGGCAGATGCAGCTCATCTATAGGAAACAACACTTGCCTGTTGCAGCACTCAAATTAGGCATGCTAGCTTGGCGTTTTTTGAGAGACGGTGGGGCTGGAGGGAAACGATGAGACTTCCCAAAACACTAGGTGAAGCTGAAGTCAACAGGTAGTCTGACGTCTTGGCACACAGGGCCCTCAAGGGTTGTGATTCAGTCCCTGCAGCAGACTGGTGGCTGTGAGGTGATGGTCAGGACATGGACATCACTCTGGCTCCCATCAGGCTGGCTGGTAGGAGCAGCTGTGCTGCCATACCCCACCAATGCCAGTGGGGGATGGTGGTGAGCTATCCCTCACCACCCTGAGCTATCACCCACCAGGGTGGTACTGCCCCAGTGGTGAGCAGTACGCAGGCTTCTCCCTCTCCTGCCTCATGTCACTTAATCTGGCTCTCCCACCTTGTTGTATGCTCAACTTGTGGAATGGACTCTGCCCATCTATAAAGGTCCTGCCTGAATTCATACTGAATGAGTTGTCCTAATACAGGTTTATCTCACTGTGTAGAAAGAATAGCGTTTTTAATTTTAAAAATTGGAAATAGTGGAGTGTTTGCATTTTCAAAGGTGTAGCAAACATGGATTATGGCAGTCAGAGTTGCAACTGGTCATTATTGGCGGCAACACAGAATGAGAACCAGCTGGGTTGAGGGATCTGTCTCTTCCAGCAAGGCAGGTGCCTTTTGCACTTGTGTGATGAGCTAACAGATGGGCAGTGTCGGAGACTGCTGTTGGCCAGCTCTCTAGCATCTCCCTCTCTGAAACAGCCTCTTTCCTTATGGCACTAGGGCAAGTACTGAGGAAATGAAACAGAAGTAAATGTATCTCACGTAGCTGTATGCTCATTCTCCCATTGCCATGACAGGAATTTGAATGTACATTTGAAATCTACTTAAACACAATCCCCGGAGTCTGAGGCTATAGGGATCCCCTCCTGTTGTGTCAGGCTGTGAGGCTTGATCAGCGTGGCTGTAAGCAAATGAAAGCATCTTATCTGATATGAGGAGAGATGAATACCAGGGCTGGATGGCAGGTTCTACAGAGTAAGGACTCTAGTTAATCTCTGCTGAAGGATTTCAGGGGGCAATACTTATCCCTGTGCAAGATCACACACAGGATCACACAGGATTTCTAGGTTGGAAGAGACCTCAAGATCATCGAGTCCAACCTCTAACCTAACACTAACAGTCCCCACTAAACCATATCCCTAAGACTTGATATGTCAGACTTGAGTGTTGTGTATTTATCCTCCAAAATGTCACATTTGAAATGCTGCTGTTCTTTGATTACTGATTTGCAAGTGCTTCTTCCTGGAAAGAGTAGGTGTGGATGTACTTCTGTTCTGTTTCAGTATGCCATGTGAGAAGTGAAGGCAGACAAAGCAAGTCCCTGTTGGGAGGTGAAGGAGGGGAGACAAGTTTAGTTCTGTCTGGAGTTTGAGTGACAGCTTAGACCCTGGAGGGAGGTTTTATTTGGGGAGGACAAGCTGGTCTGCCAATCAACAGGTATCTCAAATGCTCTTATACAAAAATGCAATGATAGAACTCTTCCACCTAGAAATTGTATGTATAAAAGTGTGGGCATATGCATGTACAAATAAAATGCTTTGGGGGAAAAAAAAAAATCTTTAACTGCTGGGTATCACTGTAAAAGACAGGCAAGTGTTTGGGTTTTTTTTAATTTTTTAAAAAACCAACCAAACAACCAACAAAAAACCCAAACAAAAAAAACCTAAACAAAACAAAACAAAAAAACAACAAACCAACCCTTAAGTCCTCTGATCATAAATGTAACAACCCCTCCTGAATTCTTCAGGTCACTGTCTCAGAGAAGGGAGACCAGACTGCTGATGCTGAAAGACTTTGCTAGAAGCTGAGGCCATGGTGGCCTGGCTAGTGGAGCTGAATGCCGTGCTGGGGGTTATCCAGGCAGCCCACTGATTCCTGTGAAAAATATACTGTGTGTGCAATTGCATCTGCCGAGTTGTGAACTGAAGGCCTGCAGATCACGTTTTCCACCTGGCTTTTCTAAATGCTTTGAGCATGGCTGGAGCTTTTCCTGATGTTCCTTTGTCACTACTTCTCTCTTGCGCTTTCTGAAAGTTTTTAACACTGAAGGGAAAACTATGGAAGTGTGTCTACATCTCACAGATGAATGTAAGATCTCATGGAAGGGAGCAAGAATATATTCTGGATGTTCTTGCAAAGATAGGTTTGAAGTGAGGAATACAGTGGTGGGGAGGGACTCTATGTTTTGGAGGAATAAACATCCTTATTCTCCCTTGGTTGTTCTTGCAAAGATAGGTTTGAAGTAAGGAATACAGTGGTGGGGAGGGACTCTGTGTTTTGGAGGAATAAACATCCTTATTCTCCCCTCTCCTGTGATCAGATCAGAATCTGTAATGGCTTGCAGTGACATACTGAACGTTCAATCAGACTTATGGTAAAAGCAAACTCAAGCAATGGGGTGATAATGCCACCACTCTGTAGCATTTCCCTGTATGTAAAAGCAAAGAGTTTGAGCTGATGCTTGTTATGTAAAGCAGAAAGGAGAAACAAGCTGCGGAGTGGGTGGGAGCTGCTACATGGCTAACCATAAGCTAGCTGGGACTCTGTGGTACTTGAAGTGTAAAAAGGGAGGGCTTCATGTCCTTCACAGGTGGACTAAGCAGGCTGTAAAAAAAAGCTGATTCTGAAAAGGTTGCCACAAAATCAGAAGTGGGAGGGTGGATGAGTGAAGAAAAATACTGAAGAAAAAACACTGAAGAAAAATAAACCACAACTGATCAGAATGAAAAAGAAACTAATTCACACACATTGCGATTGGGACTGGAGTCTTCTCCCATTTCCCAGACAAGGCTGGCATCATGTGGCCACTTTATTTAGCTTGCCTTGTACTGAAACATAAATCTTTGCTTTTTCTCAGCATCTTTCTGATTAGAATCCCCAAAAATGCTCACAAGCACCACTAACTCAGCTGTTCCACTTGCCTGGATGCCCTGGAACACTGTTTCCATTTTATAGAAGACATAGGAGTCTTAACTGGTGGTTTGGGGCCTTTTGCTTTCTGATGAAACATCATTGATTGTATTTCTCAAATTATCAGACTGCCTCTTCTAACATGCAGAAGAGTTTCCAGCTGTGCTTTGCTTTTGAGAGGAGGAAATTGCCACCTGCAAGGCAGCTGTGTTGGGAGTATTTTCCCACTGTGGGGATGTGCTTGTAAGGAGAGGAAGCAATGTTTGGGGCTTGCAGGGAGGGAGAAGAAACTAAGGCAGCAATTCTTCCAAGAGAGGAAGAGTGTGGGCTGCAAGAGGAGAGGCGAAGCTAAGCTCATTTTGGAATGAGCTGGAGAGGAAGAGATCGTGCACTGGCAAGGAGATACCCACAGAAGGAAAAGGAGTGGGAACAAAGAGGAAAGGGAGCTGTAGTGGTGCTTTTCATGGGTAATCTGCAATGGAGCAGCATCCTGTTAAAGATCTTAAAGCAGATTTCAGTGACTGCTGGGCTTGTAGGAGAAAACTGCATATCATTCTGAGTTTAGCTGATTAGTTTAATAAACCAAGCTATAGAAAATGAGGGTATTTTTACAGCAATACAACCAGTATTCTGGAAGAATGGAGACCTGAGTAGAGATAGTATCTAATACTAGTTGAAGTAGGATCCTGTTACACAGGCCAAGCTTAAAGAATTTTGCAGAAATGCCCCTGAAGCTCAAGTAAATAAAGCCTAGGTAGTGTAGCTTTAATCAATGATACTAATAGCTTATTAACCTCCATCTGAAATAACCTGCCAAGAACAGAATCTGTTCAAGGGAGTTCCTCTTTGAAGTTCTATACATCCAGATAAAATGGAAAACTTGGCAAGAAACATAAAGCAGTCAAAAAAGAAGGTATTTCTCCAAGCTATTTTTCAGATTGTGAAAGAGATGATACAGCATTCTTAAATATTAAGACGGAGCATGTGTATAATTGCACACTTGCAGAAACATACAGAGGAGCTGTGCATACTTGTATACACGTCCATACATACAAACACTTGTGTATATGCACAGACACATGCCTGTCTGCAGACTGCAGTTTTAAAAAAAACCTTATACAGGTGCAAAAGGGGTGAAAGTATAAAATGTAAAATGGATGATAAAACTGTTAAACCTTCTTCAAACCTTGTAAAGCCAAATAAGTCTCACGTCTCTGTATACCCCATATCAGCAAGTGGGAAGTTAATGAGTAAGAAACACATGCCTTATTCTAAGGTATGCAGTGCTAGCTGTATAAATGCAGGCACGTGTTTTAACATTGACAATAGTTATGGCTCTCACTTTATAGCTTTTATGAAATTTTTATTATGCGTTTCAGTGTCAGAATCTTCAATCCAACTCAGTGTCTAGTTCAGATTAGTTGCTCTTAGTTAAAATGTCTAGCTTGGATCATGTCAAAGCTTTGGCAGGGGATAGGGTACAAAATTCTATAATCCATAACAATAGAGATACTTAGGCATCTCCATTGGCTAGCAGAAAAATGATATTTAGATGGTTGTGTCTAGGTTAAAATTCAAAGCAGATCACTAAATTCCTTCTCCATTATCACTTAGATTCCAAGTGCAGCTTCCTGGAAAAGCTTTCTATCTCCAGAGCAGACCCAGCAAAATCAGACTGATTGAAGTTAGTACTGCAGAGACATGAATGCAGGCTCTTGGCCTTTCTATGGTAGAATCTTTCCTACAACTTCTATCCAAAAAGGAGATACTTTTATTTCTTTGGTTATATATGATTATAAAGAGTAATAAATGCACATACCTACTCTGTGTGAGGTCTGCTAGACCATTTGTTCCCAAAGACTTAATTTTTTCACACTGGTTCTTGGAGATACATTGATAAAAAGGGAGCAAAAGTACAGTGCATGCTGTTTTATGTGTTCTTCCAGTGTAGTTTTAAACAGGAGGCTGCCTGGCATCATTAAAAGTTGTCGGGCTAGACACACGTTTAACTTGCATCACCATTACTTAGAGAGCTCACTGTTGGAATCGGAGTTGATAAAAGCTATGAAAGATTTTTTTTTTTTCCTGAGCGTTTTGGAAGGGGATGAATGGAAGGAGAAGGAAAATGAGAAAGTATATGATGTGACTGAGAACAGGTTCTTCCGCTTAACTGTGGAGCTAGGGAAAAGGTGAGTGAGGGAAAAGGTGAGACTTTTGCTAAGTTACTCTTTCTCTAATTGTAGTTCTGCCTTCTCATTTCTCTTGGCTGTAAGAATGAGAAGCTTTCTTTAATACATGTTTTCAAAGACTTTTGCATAGCTCTATGGGTGAAGGATGGGACCTATCATTACTGATGATCTTAATTATCTGCCATCATGGCCCAATTTCTTCCCGATGCTTATATACCTTCACCAGAGCCACAGAGAACAAGCACTGGCAGATAGAAGTGAAGTGCATCTTTATGAAGCGAACAGGGCCTACATCATTTGGTGCCACAGGAAAAAGCTTACTTTGGATGTGGAAGAAAAATAATGAGCTGGTTGAGGTTTTTTTTCTGAACTGTTACTTCACCCTTCCATGCTGGTTTCTCAATAGCAAGTAACAGCTATTTACCACTAAACATGCCAGCAAGGCATACTTCATGCTCTCTGGAATATTTTCTATGAATCCAATGCATTGCAGGAAGGCCTGGGATATTAAAAGCAACGTAAGAGATATTTAAAATGTGAAGCAATATGCATATGCTGAAAATTGAAGACACTTAGTGTTTACTGTAGTTGAGCTCAGACCTAAATCTATTTTCAGGGAAAGAAGAAAACATGCTATTTTTTTTTTTTTTTTTTCCCAGGGGGAGAAAAAGTTAGACTCTTAGTTCAGATCTTGGTTTCCTACCTAGTTTATTAAAGATTAAAAGCTTTAGAGTGTATGCCTCCAAGTATCTTTGGCGATAGAGCTCATCTATAGGGAAGTTTCAGCCCTATTTTTGTAGATGAGAAAAGGATGTAGAGTACAGACTGAGTAATCTGCTTGAATGTCCCAGGGAAAATTTATGACTGAACTGGAAACGATGTCAAATTCTCTTGTTAACTGAACTAGTATTTCCTTAAACTTTTAAAGAAATCAGCACCCTGGTAATGGTAGGAGAGTGAAGCTGCTCTTGTAACAAATAAAAACCCCAAAGCAATCAGAACTGGTAAGACTGCTGCTGCAGGAATTGGTGAGCTTTACTTTTTGGGGAAGAATGGTTAGTGTTAGAACATTAAAATCAAAGCACTCTTTACAGATACCTTTACAGTTATTAAATTCGACCTGAATATCCCTGCTTTCCTGGGTGGTACCAGCTACAACCCAGTTCTAGGCTAAGCAGGGAGGAATGTGGTGTCTAGTCAAGCGTGATGAGAATTTAGGAGCTCTGATCCAATACATATGAGGATCAATAAGAGGGTCACACTTGACTCGGGTGGTACCATGCTGGCAGAATGGTCTCTTCTGGGAAGGAGACAGAGTATAGTGGGATACTTCCTCAGCTCTTGAATGTGGGGAAGGAAAAGAGTGTTAAGGGAAATACATGATCATCATCAGCTGTTTAGACAGGCTCTGGGTTTTACATATCATATGGAAGGTAGAGATTGGTAGAATCAAGGTGCCTGTCCATTCATTGCGGGGGTCCGGAGCAGAAGAGCAAGCAGATGCTGGGGCTTGGGCCGGGTGCCTGCTGGTAGTCCTCTGGCTGCCTTGCTACAGGCACAACTCTGACCTCACCAGGTGGATCTGGTCTGTGGGGCTGGAGACTGAAGAAAGAGCTTGTAGGGCTGCTCTGTAAAATGCAAAATATGTACCTACCTGAGGGAAAGAATGTGGGAACTGGGAACTAGGCCTTAGTGGTAAGGTTTAAGAATAATTTAAAATGGGTAATACCACAAAGGGTAACAGGTGTCTTACGGATCCTGGCTATGGACTGACATAGTGCTGTTGGAAAGCAATTGGAGGCAGAGTTTAGTATAAAAAATGCCAACTGATTTCTGGCAGAGGCACACAGGATTCTGTCTGCTTAAGGCATCCTTTTTGCTCTTTCCCCAAACACTAGCTGCATTTCTATCTCATTCCCACCTAACAATATACTTTTCCCTTTCCTGTCCTTGCTGTGCTAGATGAGAGGCTGCCTTTGTGGCAGGTGATCTTTTGAGTAAGTCACCATGAGCTTTGTAGGCAGTGTTCCCCATTCCCCTCCCAATTGCTCTGCTGCAGGGTGGCTTGTGAAACTGAATTTGAGTTTGCTGCTGTTGTTCCCTTCCTCCAAACCTTTGTCATAAGGTATAGCAAGACTGTCGTGGGCTTTTTCAACTTATGAGGTGGAGTGGGTAATTGTATTAAATGAAGGCATGAGACATGGAACTCTTTTCAGCCTCCCAAAAAGAAATCTGAAAACTTTGCATCTCTGACATTTTCCTTGGCGTGCTTGAGTTCTATAACTTATAGATTAATCAATTCAACCCTTCCAACATTTCTAATGAGAAAACCACCCATAATCTATAGCAATAGCTTCAATAGAGTGTATCTTACCCTGGTAATAAAAACATGCTACAAGATTTTAATCTAGTGTTGTGGAATACTCTTGGGTATTTTTTTGAATTAACATAAGGGCTGACTGCTGGAAGATACTCCATGAGAACAAATTATATTATTAATCAAACCAAAGCACAGAATTTTCCACACAGTGGTTTTAAAATGCCCAAGATGGTCTTTAATTGAAATGTTACAGAAAATAACAGAATGAGAAACCGTGTACTTGGTGCTTAATTAACTTTACAATGTATGTTCAGCAGTTTATATTAGATGGTGGGATCAAAACGCAACTACGTATGATGTTGCCAACACACTGAGTCCATTTATCTATTGTCTAATAATAAATTTCGACTTATATTAACTGTCATCTTAATTAAACAGCATCATTCCTTGTGGTGTGCTGAAATGGCTGATGCTAAATGTCATTTCCATGCAGTGTCTTCCATTAACTTCAGCGCTCACCTTTCCTTATGAGGATTATATGTCATACAAAGAAACCAGATTTTGACAATGCTTTTTATCTCAGCATCTGTCATATAGTTGATTATTGTGGGTGTTTTGCATTTTTATCTAAATTCAGACTGTGTTTTAGTCTTCTGTGGCTGAAAAGGATACAGGAGTTCTTTAGAACTTCATATTTTGCACAGAAGGTCAAGGCTGGTGGTCCTTCATGTGGTTTGATTGCTCCCTGGGCCAGGCATAGAGATGACTGTGTCTCCCTGGAGGTATGGGCCTTGCCCACTTTGTGCTTTTGCTCTGGAGCCTGTTTGAAATAGCTACAGAAGTACATCTAGATTTTGACAAAGGATTGAGCTGGTCTTCCAGCAGTGACGGACAGTAGATGACTGGGGAGGAGTACAAGGAGAGGATAAACATATGACAATGCATCCTGTTATACTCTGCCCAAGCCACACTGGACTTTGGTCTAGCTGTGGATCTTCATGCTACCAAAAGCTACTTCCATAACTAGTCAGTGCTTGGGCCCTCAGGATTTTCCCCTGTGCCCACTATCCTCTTGGGTTAGCAGATGTGCTCTGCTCTTCTACCAGCACAGCTGCTCCAGCCCTGCAGAGCCCCAGCTCTGCCCCGACACTGCAGTCTCTGGTCTTGTTCTCACCGCCTTAGCACTGGCTGGTGGAGCCCCTGGCTATGGCTGGTGTGGTGGGGCTGCAGGATCAGTCAAATACAAATAGTTTCTCTGCACCTGGCAAGAGACTCATCCCTCTTTTTAATTTTATAGCAGGTTGTACAGGATTGTTTGTAGCACAGTGCTGTTACTCCTTTAAATATCCAAGCAATATGCTGGTCTTGAGCATACCCTCAAAAAAGCAGGGGAAGACAAGGAGCAATAATCTTGGTCCTACTAAGCACCTTTTGATGTCTGAAGCAAGTGTTTAGGACCTGTTCCCTTATGCTTTATTGGAGAAGGGCTCCTCTCTGGAAGGGAAGTGCCTCACCTACAGGATTCAGGTCGGAGCTCTCCCAGAACCCCTGCAGTGGGTGGCTGGAGGGTGGCTGGGGTTTGAGCTGGGAGAGGTGGGGTGACAATCAGGATGGCAGGGTAGGCTAGGACCTGGGGTGGAATGACAGCAGTGAGAGCAAGCAAAGGTTTTCCTCTTTGCTCAGATGAGCTCCCAGCCACCTGAACCAGGTGAGTGTCAGTGATACCTTGTAATATACAGAGCTGCCTCTGCTTGTATCTTGTACTAGCCAATAAATCCTGCCTCTGACGGGAAGGGTCTTGTGTCTCTGATGCAGAGGTACCAAGTGAGCTGAGTGTGGCCTCTAGTGGGCTGTTAATAACAGATACTGAGAGTCAGGGCTTGCTGGGCTGCTCATCTGCTGGGATCCTTGATGCTCCTTATTAATACCCGCAAATCCCGGAAAGAAAAGAAAATCATAGAATGACCACCAGAGAGCTGGAATAACTAGGTTGTTTGCTATCAAGCACCTGCTCAGGTGAGCTCAAATGGCGCTGTGGGCATCTGTATTGCGCTAGAAGAGTTTGCACATACCATAAGGTATGTGCAAAATTTTTAAAATGGTGTCGCAACTGGATCTCACTGCCAAAGTGTTGGTACTTTCACTAAATATACAGTAGAAGCTTTCAGTAAACTAAAAGCTCTAATAGATGAGATCTTTCAAACACGGGCAAAGTAAATATTAGATCATAGTAGCTTTAATTTATTAATGTTTGCCTCTCTAATTTGCAAAGCTCTGTTGTAGGGTCTTTGGTCCCCTGTGTCTCCGAGACATTCTCCTGCAATCTGAGTTGTAGTTTCTTAGCAGATGGTGCCCAGGTTGGATGTCAGAGGACTTAGTTTCAAAATCTCTGGCCCACTTCACTTGGGTTATAACAGGATCCTCTGCTTTCCATAAGAGAACCGCGGAAGCAAAACTACTCTTCCTGAGCCCGTTGGGTATGAAAGCAAGCTCTAGCCCAACAGAGCCTATGTACCATGAAGAGTGTCCGCTTCCTGAAGTACAGGTGTAAGTGACAAGCAATAACAGCACTAACAATCAGCTTATCCATTTGTCTGCTATCTTTCACGTTAATCCCAAGCAGTATAAACATCTACCGGGTAAGGTGGAGCAAGTGGCATTTTTGTCTTGCTTTTAGTTTCTGGGAGATGCTGCATGGGGAATGTTGCTTCTCATCTTCTATAGCATCATTCCGTAGAAGTGGGCAAGCACAGCTGTGAACACAACTCTGAGGCGTTTGTATACCTCGGCATCATTGAACAAAGTCATTACTAGTGCTCACTAAGTGCAAAGCGTTCCTTACAAAAAGAAACTTCCATAATTCTGTACTTCTATTCTGCGGTGCTGACTCACAAACATGAGTAAACTGTAAAATTACACTGGTGCAGAGCGTGCCTTCCATGGCCACCCATTGTGCCCCTGACTCAGAGGTTATTTCCCTCCGAGGTATCTGGCCCTGCTTCAGCAGTGACTCAACTGTTTGTGGCGCTGAATGCCACAAATGACAGCCTGGTGCATTGAGGAAAGCTGAAACTGGCCCTGATTATATATTAATATGATGCAGCTAAGCAGCTACTTTGTGAGCATCTGAGTCATGCCCTGCAGCTGGCCTAGAAAAGTCTGAAGTAATTTGGAATCGGGCTTGCTGCAGCTCATGCTCTTCCTTTTTCCAACCAAGAGCCCTGTGTCTTCTCAGTACCTCAGCAGCTAGCGAGAGCCTTCCTTACCCTGGAAGAGAGAGAAACCTGGGAAATAAGATATTAAGTCCCCTCCTATCTCTGCCTAGTGTCTGTCATGGTGACTTAGCATTGAGTGAAGCCCTTGTTTTTCTGCTCACAGTGGTTTCTCTCATGTAATCGTGCTCAACAACACATGCCTGCAAGAGGATCTGTTAGGGCACATTTGGGTTTTCAGAAGTAGATAAAGTACACTCCATAACACTTGGTGTTTCTAAAAATTGCCTCTTGAGTATCTGCCTTCCAAGGCTTTTTCCCCAGTCAATTGACTTTTTTCTTCATAAAACAAATGCTTGAATTTTTTTAATCATTTTTTTTGTCCTTGTCTAGTATGGACATGGATGCTTTCTGCGGTGAGGTTAGTCACCCTTGGAGAATGGTGATGTGAAAATGCTCTGAGATGGTAGCAAAGATGAAAAAGCATACCTGTCGCTGTTACCTTGCTGTTTAAGGGAACAGGAAATACGTCAGCAGCTTCTTTCTCTTTAGACTGAAGCACACTCATCCCTTCTCTTAAATCTGTGCGGGATGAGTCCTGAAAAAAAGAACTTCTCAGGTTTTGCCTGCACAGTACTGTAGAAACTATTTTAATGTTAATCTGCATACCATTATTTTTGTTTGTAAGGAGGCTGGGAAATGGTGATGTCTCAGATACACCTGAAAAGCTGTGACTGGCACAAGCTGGCTTGGTGAAATCACTAAATTGTATTTTAGCCATGAGAATATTCCTCAGCTGATTCCTGGAGAGCTTAGGATGTTGCCTGGAAAGAAGCAGGCTGTTTTCATATGTGGAAAAAGCAACAGCTTTTGGAATAGAATTATTCAGATGGCAGACTGAAAAGCAATGGTAACTGGCAAAGAGGGAAAGCTGGCTGCTTGATGGAGCTGCTTTTCCTGAATAGACAATGTACTCCCACTGCCTTTTGTGTGCAGATGGATGCTCAGGAGAGGCAGGATGGAGTCAGCTTTGCTGGTGTATGTGCAAGATAACGCCGATCGGTCTGGGGCTAGGAAAGGGATCTGTGCAAGGGAAAGGATAGGGAAAATAGGATATGAGATATGAAAGCAGACCCTTGTCTGAGCAGTGTTTTCTAGAATATCTGTTCTTCACAGGCATAAGCTCGATATCCCATTTATTTTATAGGAGGAAACTAGTACCTTTTAGGTCCTTTAACTGAACACAGATTTGTTACATTTGCCTTTTCTTTTTTGTTCTCATTTGGTATTCTGATTTCTGTATTAGTTGATGCTTCAGGGAAAGGCAGAGAAATAAAATGAACACCCTAAAAGATAGTACATCTGTATAAAGTGTGGAGAGCTACAGGTGAGAAACGCTTCTTTGTCTGCAAAGGTGATCTGCCTGTGCAGTGAAGCATGAAATTTGATTATTATCTTATTCCAACCTTTATTGTAGCTTGTGGAGCTGAAAACATTATTAATGTAAATAAAATGACTCAACCTTTCCTAGGTAACATAGTCCTCCTTTAATTCTCAGAGGCAGTGGGTCCCGCAGGTTGGTTCTGCGTAGTCCGAGGGGGCGGTTGTTCTTTGCCCCACAGCTTGCTTTCCCCGTAGCTGTGGGATGAGGGACCCCCAGGAAGCCTCTGCGTTCTGACCGAATGCAATGTAAAACTGAACACTTTGCAAAGACACAGATTTTTTTTGTTGCGTGCTGGTGTGTTAGAAAACAAAATCCCTTGCGTGTCAGGTCAGAAATGTCCCTGTCACCAAGGCGGGTGAGGACATGGTGTGACTGTCAGCGTATTTTTGGCATATGCCTCAGGTCCAAGCTAGCCTTTATCCTGGGCTGGCTCTGCTGGGTGCCAGGAGGAATGAATAAAATCGTTTAATAAAGACAATGTAATGAATAGTAAAATGAGTTAAAAAAAAAAAAGAGCGGCAGCCGAGCCAGGCCCTGCAGATGGCAGCAGAACAGCACCGAAGGCAGAGCCGGGCCCCCCCGGCGCAGCAGCGTCCCCGGCCCTGGCACAGCTGGGAAGCTTCGGCGCTTCCCACGGAATCCCCCCGCGAGGCTGAAGGGCGAGGGCGGAATCCAGGCATCCGGGCTGTGTGCGGAGGTCCCAGGTCGGAGTCCAGCACTCTGCATTCAGGCACGGAAAAAACAAACAAAAAGCTTTGGAAGAAAGTGAACCATAAAGGGGGGGGACGGACGACACATGCCCTCAAAGACAGTACAATACTGATAGGGTATTATAAGGTGATGTGCTGCCGGTGTGTCCTGCCTGCTGCTGTGCGAAGGAACTCAAACTGGGATGTTGTTTCCCGTGAGGGGGCCTTAACGAGGGTTATGATGAGTGCTCTTGTTCTCAGCCTGAGCTGAGGGGTGTTTCCGAGAGGCACAACAGGTCCGGTGACGCAGACCTGGAGAAACCTACTCTCCAAGAAGCTCTGACCTCGCAGTTGGTGCTTTCTCCCTTGAGATGCAAGTTCAGCAGCCCCCAGAGAGGAGAGGGGCTGGAGCAAGGCCCTGAGCAGCCCTTTGAGGGTCGGGTCCGGGAGGGGCTGCTGGGGCCGAAGGATGGATTGCAGGAGCCGCGGGGTGCTCAGTGTACCTCGTCCCGATCGCCGTCCCCCCACATGTGCTATGAGGTGGGAGACAGGCATCAGCGCTGGGCTGACATCGCTTCCAGAGTACTCGGTTTATTCTGGGCAAATCTTCAGCCAGCTGCTGGAGCTGGGTATGAGCCGGTTTTGTACGGTTAGCTTATGTGCCAGGATCTAGCTCTGGGTGTCTGTTCTGATTATTTATTATTGTGGGTGAATGTAATCATTACAGCAGGCTGAAGAGGCCATTTACTGTATATAATAACTGCTGATTTTATTTCTTGGTATATTTTACTGTTAGTAAAAGCCCCCACAGCAATGGATCCGGTGTTCTGATATCAATCAAAATAAGACTGCTATGAGAAAAGGCTATCGCCTGTGCAAAACAACCGCTCTAAACTTTTTATTATGTATTTTTAATACACATGCAGGTGGTAGTACACAACCTCTGGAAGATGTGCAATTAAACAGTGTACTTGCACTCTTTTCAGAAATCGTGCCAGTATACCAGTTTTATGTCTGCAGTCGTGTTTTTGCTAGTGGCTTCTCACAATCGCTGTAAAAATTAAACAAAAGGCAGTGTTCTACATAATGTGGTTTATTAGGCATATTGAGCAGTAATACACAGATCAATGAACCAGGGTGTAGCAAAATACCTCTAAGTCATGGCTGTAGAACTTGCTGGCTTGAAAATGAGCTCAAAAATTATTTTGCTTTTAACGCCATGGTCAGCAGGATGAGTGCTTTGCTTTATACTTACCAACCCCCCTCTTGACCTCTAGAACACTAGGCAGTCAGTTGTTTCCCCCATTTATTTGCTTTAAATAACAAAAAGCTTCATGTGGCTCCTCATATTTTGCAGTACTGTCAGCTCAAAATAGTTGAGTACTTTTAGCCAAATGAAAAATGGTGAATCTCAGAAGTGCCACTGTGGTATCAGTTTCCTGATCCAAGTTTGATACTTAAGGCTGCCACAGTGCTGGGGTGTAGAAGTAAAAAGAGTGGATCACAATCCAAAACTTCAGCTGCAATAAGAAGAGTAGAGTTTAAACTATTAGGTTTGAATTGGGTAGAGACTGGAAAAAAGGACTGTCTCAGCAAAGTACCTATGGGTTAAAGGATATTGCAAGAGGTCACCCGCAGCCTTGAATGGTTGGTCTTCGTCTGTTTTGCTTAAAATATGAATTTGAGAGAATGACTGTCTTCAGTGGTGACAGCACTTCTTTGCACAAGAAGTATTTGGATTTGAATCTAATTTCCAATAAAGGATTCCAAAATTTTGTGCTTGAGGTCAGCAGTAATGACTGAAGGCGGGTCCTGCTTAGTACTACACATTAGCTGGTAGCTGGGAATTTCTCTTAGAAGATTGTCCAGTGATCAAGATCCTTCTGCAGAGGAAGCTTGGCTGTGTTCGGCATCCAGTGATTGTCCTAAGTGCTGGGCCATCTAGGCTATGCAGGGATTGAGTGGAGCACTGAGTGCCCAAACTCTGAGACTGTTTTGGAAGCATTTCCGAAAAAATATTCCCATCTTACTTCCCCTCATTTTAGTCATGGACATTGAAATGCATTCCTTGAATGCTGTCAGAAGTTTAGCTTGTTTTCACACTGGAGCCCTGGGGCTTATGGAGACTGCTTGGGCTCTGCCCGCGTGGTCAGCGGCGTGCCTGTGTTGCTCGTGTGCTGCATTAGCTTGACTCAAGCTAATTCTCACCCAGAAACCTTTTTCCATGTTAGCTTGGCTTGAGGGGAAAGAGCTAATGTGGCACCTTGCAGAGATGCAGGTGGTGCTAGGTGTGCCATAGTACACATGCAACAGAGATGATATCCCTGTGGCCTGGCATACAATGTAAGAATCTTGGCTTATGTGGGGTTTTGTTTGCATAGTACTGTTATGTGTCTGAAAGTTCATAGAATCATAGAATGTTTTGG
>KL267336.1:0-16319 GCA_000699545.1 Podiceps cristatus
TGTTTTTATCTCAACCCATGAGCTCTCTCCAGTTTCTCTTCCTCACCCCACTGAGGAGGTGGGGGGTAAGCGAGTGGCTGCATGGCCTGGTTACCATTCGGAGTTAAACCACAACAGCCTCTTTCCTATGCTAGTTGACCTAGGGTTTGGGATCCCCTCTCTGCTGAAAATACCTCCTTATGGGACTGTAATTTCTTTTGGGATGGCAGGCTCAAGCAAGAAGAGGTTAGAGGGAATACTGGATGGGAGTTAACCATATGAAGAAGGATTTCCCCATCCCAGATTTCTGCAGCAGTGACCCTAGGCTTCCATTACAGTCAGCATACACATAACTAACATAATCTTGGGTCTTCCTTTCTTGTCCTAAACTAGGTCATGGCACCCTAAAACCATATTGTTCTTCCCCTTTTTCTATAAATAGGGACGGAGGTGGTCAGCTTAGCGGCAGACTTCTGTATTGCAATATGAATAGTGAGATAAGTCCTACTTGCTCCCATTGGGATAAATCTTAAGAGACTGGGGACCGTTTCTGGCCTTTGCAGCAGCCTCCTCCTGTTAGCCCTACAAGCTCTTACAGGCCCTGTTGTTGTTATCTTAAAAAAAAAAAAAAAAAAAAAAGAACTAGTGCAGTGCTTTCTGGCCTCCTGACGGACACAGCTGGGTCTTGGAGTTACAGCCGATTCCCCCAAAGCTGCTAGTCTCACTGCAGCATCCTCAGGTTCCTAACTGTGTCTTCTACCGCTCCCAGGAGCCATGCTGCTCATGGCGTCTTCCTTCCTCTTCCTCCTTGCTCACATCCCCACTTGGACAAGGAGGTTGGAGAAGTAGTGAGAGCATTCATAACAGCACAGTGGATGACCTAACGTGAGGCTTTGCTTCTCTGGTGGCTGTCTTGAAGCTCACAGGAACATGACATGTCTGCCATTTGGCCAAACCTGGTTGAGTTGGACCAGCCAGCCCAAAAGAGTCTGGGGAATTGGTCTGCAAGTCTAATTTCCTTGGGAAACCATCATTTATTTAAAGCTTTGCTTCATTTAAATAGAAGAATTCTTTCCCCTCCTTTGGCTACTTCTTGCTTTCAAAAGGTCTTTTGGTCTGGAAGAAAAAAACATACCATCCCTTTCATAAATGGTTCAACATCTATTTTAAAACCCTCAAAAATTTGAAGAGGTCATCTGCCTCTACTCCACCTGCTGCTATCACTTGGGGATTTGAACATAAGACCTACAGCATAGGAACTAGAAGTCAGAGATCCGGACCAGCCTCTTACAAGGCTGTACTGAAATAAAAGGAGAGAGGAGGGCTAGGGAAAATGGGGGAGGCAAAATAGGATGGAGAGAAAAATATGCACATTAAAATGAATTCTAGATGTATTTTTTCCAATAATTTTTAATGTTGACTTCTGAGCAGCTCATTGTGCATGGTATCTCAGCCAGACATGTTATAGCAAAAGCTCACAGTGCAGCACAATTTAATTTAAAAAAAAATAATAAGAAAGAAAAAAAGAAGTTGCAGGATTCCCAAGCGCTCATTAAGCCTCCTACTACCACTGCAGAGCGGGAAGGCTTGCAGAACCGGGGGCTGAACTGCCTGGTGTCACACAGCGCCCGCGTCCCTGGAGCCCCCGGCGCCTCTTTTAGTCATCGCATCATCTTTTTCCTCTGTGCACCTCACTTCTCCTAAGGCTTTGCTGCCTCACATGTAGGCAGTGCTTGGTGCTTTTACAGTTGAGTACAAGCTGTAGCAATCAAGGAGGGGGTGAATGGGGGGCCTGGCCACGCTCCAGCTCTTTGTCACCGGCACTGCACTAACGTGGTGATCTGGGGACTGTCTGACCGTTCCCTGTCCTGGCATTCTGCAGTGACGTTTAGTGATGGGTGCTGGAAGATGTGGGCCAAAGCACAATCTCACAGAGTTCAACAAGTATCTTTTATTTTTTTGCTAGCTAACAAAGTGACCCTGCCATCGATCTGGTAAAATGCCACTCTGCTGCTCGAGAAAGGAGGAAAATCCCCACTACCAGCTGTAATTAATATATTCCTTGGTTCACACCTGTGTAAACATGAGGACAATGAGACCAGGCTTGGCATGACAGGGCCAGGAGAAGAGTTATGGCTAGGAGAAGACTTTAAAAAGATGGTGTTGAGAACAGCGCTCTGCATTTGCAGCCAAGATCATTATCTCTCATTGCCATAACTTTGGGCAATTTTGTGTCTGTGTAGCTGTTCATCTTCCAGGTGGCTTACAGGTGCTCCACAGGATTGGCATTAAAGTCTGCTTGTATAAGGTATTAGGAAGGGAACATTTACTTGAAAGAAAAGAAGCAGCTTCTCAAAATGTGGGATAACTCTGCTATGTGACGTTACTAAAATGCAGAGATCGGTCAGTGGATTGTTTGATCAAGAATCCAAATTTTCAAAGATTCTTTGCTTGAGAAGGGTGCCAGGCTTTGAAGGGATGTCCCTTCTCACCTGGGTAGGTAACCTCAGGGCTGGATCTTCACCAACATTGGGCGCTTTCCATCACACGAAGAGCTGCTCACAGTGAGAGTTTCTGTTTTACAGAAGCTGACGGGTATTTTTGAAGGCTGATCTCAATTGTATCTCTTCCAAAAACACATCTGGGTTGTTCTTCAGTGTGATACGAGACCTGGGGACATCGCTGGAGAGCCCCATGCATGGGAGTGTGGGAAGGCCCTCCCTGAGCACAGCTTCCCCTCCCGGGGCTGCGGCCGCGGAGATTCTCCCCATGCTTTTTCTCCACTTGCACAAGTGAGGATATTTTCACACAAGCCCTCAGTCCTGGGCTGTATTTTGGATTTGTGGAGGAGATTCTTGCTGACAACACAGCTGGGTTTGTGCTCAGTGTTAAAAACTTTCCTGGAGGTGTGTGTAATATTATTTTTCAGAAGTCCTGCAGGAAACCTAACGAGTGTATTTGCTTGTAGCTGTCAGCCTCCTGGGAGCCGCATTAGGATGCACATACCCGCTCGGCTCCTGAGCAAGCACAGCACAGGATGCTCCCTCCCACCGGCAGCTGCGTTCAGTGTCCACCGAACACCTTTGTACGTTCAGTCGGTGAGAGAGTCCCCTCTGCAGCCAGCAGCACTCATCTGCACAGCCGGGGGTAGCTCAGCAGAGCAAATCGGGGCTTCCCCCGCCTGCACGAGACCCTGGGCTGTACCAGCACACCGCCTTTTCTTGGCGGCAGCTGAGTGAGGAAAGATATCTTCGCTCAATAAAACCTAGCAGTTGCTGGCAATCAGTGAATTAGGGAGTTTCACGAGCCAGAGGCTGCAGCCAGATCCCCGTGTTTAATAACTGCCAGTGGGCCCGGTCACCATGAATTTGTCCAATCCCTTTTTTAACCCATTTGTAATTCCAGCCTTTGCAACATCCTGCGGTGATGGTTGAGTCTTTATTTGTTTTAAACCTGATGCCTGGATATATCATTGGATGGTCGTTTCCTTTCCTGCCAAAGCCACTTGGGCTTCACCTCCGTTCTTCAAAGGGCTCTGATGGAGCGCGATAAATCATTATGTCCAGAAAATATCCTTTGAATCCCCCAGTATCATTTCAAAGCTCTGGACTGTGTGTGTGTGGTCTTTTAAATACAAAATGTACGCCTGAAAAACTGAAGGGTATTTTTTTTCCCCCAAGTGGTCTGGAAAGAAGCAGATTGTCTTTGGACTGTTTGCAGGAGCTGGAGTTCAGCAGCTGTCGTTCAGTTGGCTTCCCCCCACCTCCAGGACTGATGGTATCCTGGAAGGTGGGAGGGGAATGGGGTTCAGAAGGGCAAGTGGAGTGAGATTTTGAAATTGCTAGCAGAGATGTTTTCACATCCAAAAGATCTCTCTTCTCCCATCTCTTAAATTTATAGTGCTCATTTGTTACTTCTTTTGACCAGAGGCCAACAAACAGCAAGCAATGTGTATATGTTTTACAGAACAAAACTAAAGAGTGGTTTCCAGTACAGGACAGACACAAAATCTTAGAGCATTATTAAAATCCAGAGATTTCAGTAAAAAGTGAAATTCACTGAACATTGTGCTCCTGAATGTGTTGAAGGATTAAGAGCCTGATCCTACTCGGAGGTAGTGGGACTTTTGACTTGGTCAGACAAGAGTCAGCCCTAAATAAAGGGCTTAGGTTGCCAACAAAACTGATGTACTGTCCTGTAGGGTATGGACAAAACATCTCTGTCTAATCAAGCAGATTGTGTTGTCCTGGCAAGAAGTCAGAGATCACTTCTGCAGGGAATACTCCTTTCCTTGCTTGAGGAGAACAGTTTCCCAGGAGCTGCAACCATGCAGAATTATCCCTTTGCAGCAAGTGTGAGAAGTCTTATGCTCTTGCAATGTCACATAGGATGTCTGTATCTACTACAACCATCCTAATACAGAGAATCTGAATTTTATTTCTACCTAACTCATCTACTGCACATCTATTTAAACCAATGAAGATGGCCACAAAATTTGCACAGATAGAGTACAGCATAGTGAGCCGAGCTGCTCCGAGCTGAGAAGCCAGGCAGGGGAACACCGTAACTGTCTGTCTTTTCCAAAAAGGAGCAAATTCTTTTGCTCTGATATGTCATGCTGGATCCTGATGGTAGCAGGCTATTAATAGCAGCAGGTCACTCTAGGAGAATGCATGAGGAGGGTGAAGCGTATAGCATACGGGTTTGCACGTGAGAGACACAGCAGTCAGCTACCCAGCGGCTGGCTTCATTTGGGCATCTCTTTCTGATCTCACAAGCTTTGTCCTCATAGATATGTGTGCTTGGAACAGGCTGTACCAGCAGTTTAGGTCACTTTGGGACTTCAAGCTTGAATTGTGCAAAACTGCAGGCATGAACAGTGCAAAACCGCCTTTAGTGGTTTGTTAAAACAAAAAAGAAAAAAGACAGAAATGTCACGAAACCGACATCTAGCCTGGTGCATGAGTTTTGTCCTGAAGACAGCCATATGTACACCTGCCTCTAGATCACAGAATCTAAGTTAATTCAGTTGCTGAGCGATTTCTTATGCCAAGGATAACAAACCAAAGGGCTTCCCACCCAGCACCGATTTTCTATAGTGGCATCATGAATGTGGACTGAGTTTACAGAACCAAATCTTTATTGAGTTTATCCCTTCTCTAGTAATATCTAAATTAACATTTGAGGTGGCAGGCCATATAATCCATAAA
The DNA here is from genome assembly GCA_000699545.1 of Podiceps cristatus. Lineage (NCBI taxonomy): Eukaryota > Metazoa > Chordata > Aves > Podicipediformes > Podicipedidae > Podiceps > Podiceps cristatus. Next base: position 5,190 of record KL267336.1, read on the forward strand.
AGGCAAATTATACAGCATTATAGTCTCACCAAAATGGACTCCCCTCTATAATGGTAGAGTAGCATAGGTGGGCATTAAAAGTGAATATGGCTCTCTGATAGAAAGCAAAGCCTTCCCTCACATCCTTTTAATAGCAGTGGCTTTGAAAATGACATTAGTTTTACTGCTGTCCTTAAGGCTAAAAGGAGAGGCACATGTGATTCTTTGGTCTTTCAATTAAAATGAACTTTATTGCAAAACGTTTGTTCTTTTGTTGTCTTGCCAGCTGGGTGGCTTCAGGAGCTTGAATAATACATGGGCAGCATTGTACAGTAATTGTTCCCCATCCTCTAAAATTCACAGATTATGAATTCATAGATTGTTTGTGCAGCTGACGGTGGCTTTGAGCTTCTCCAGAGTTAGAAAAGGACTGAACTCAGTGCAGACTGCATGTATACAGCTTCAGTGAATCCAAATTTAATATTTGTCCTTAGCCTGAGTTGGTAAAAATATACATCAACCCCAAGCCTACCGCAAAGTATACATCAGGCTGGCAGGGTGTGAAGCCCGTATTCATCCTGGCTGCCCTGAGACAGAGGGAAATCTATTTGAGGTGTCTGATTCAAGAGCATCATGTAAGCATATAACCTAAGCCAGTGCAAGTGAGACCACTCCAGAAGGCGATGAGAATGGGATGAATGACCCCGCAGAACCTATTTGTCTTGGGAGAAGAAAAATAGAGCTCTTAGGGTGACCAGACAGTAGTGCAAAGTTCAGGTAATGCATTGAGTTGACATACACCCAAGCCTGTGTGCCTGACAGTGTTCAGGTCCTGCCAGGGAGGGCTATTGAGCCAGAGAAGCGTCAGAGTAGCTGCTGTTGTATTGCTAGGGCTGCTCAGACCTGGGGGGAAGAGCGATGGAGGTGGGAGGGAAAACAGCAAGGTAAAGGCAGAGGAGCAGTCGGGAATAATGAAGGTGAGGAAAGGAAGAAAACACAAGAAAAGCTAGAACAAAGAAGGACACAACGCTGTGGTAAGAGCACTTGATAATGGTGTATATATCTGCAAACCTGCTCTGAGCAGCGCGTTTGTTCTTCTCTCAGCAGAATGCATTGGTGCGCCAGTTCCTCACCGCTGAGCGGCTCTAATGAACGCTCCTCTGTAGTCTCCTAAACACCTCCCATGGCTTAGGCAGGGTATGCTAACATATTTGTACAGGTTTGCTTTGCAATGAATAGATCTACCCTAACTTCAAAATGCATCAGTGGCATGTAGCCTCAGGACCCCCTGTATCTTAAATGAATCCCTGGTGGCAAGCCAGATTTAACTGTACACAAAAGCAATGTTGTTTTCTTTTTTTTAGGGCACAGCCTTTACATTCAGCTAGAGGAGTCGCAGCCATCCACAGCACATTGCCCTGATGTGAGCTGGGAAGGAACAAAAGCGTTTTCTTCACAGGTGCATTCGTCCCTGCACATTGTGCGTGGAGGCGTCAGCTTCAGCGCTGAAAAGCATTTATATTTGATTACTCTTCTTTTAAAAGAATGTCACTCTCAGAGAGAATTTCAGTGCCTCAGGGCATAAGGAAAGGATTGTTTGGGTTGTTCTGAATTGAGCATTGGCTCTTTGCGTGTCAGGGTACTCCACTTCAGTTTCCCATTTGTGGGCTCTTTGCCCTTGTGCTGGTGTCTTTCAGCAGACCTCCCTGGTAGCAGTGTAGTAATGGAGTGTATCAGTGCCATCTTTCAGAGGATTTGAAACTTGACAGAGTATTTGTCTCTCTGAAACAATGAATTTATGCCTGCAGTGAAGTCCTGAAGACTTGGCAGGTATTCATGGTACAAAAATTGGACATAGAATTCTCAATGCTAAATCTCATTCTGGCCGTATGAACACAAGTGCTCCAAGAAGAATTCCTTTAGGATGGACATTGCATCCGAAGGAGGAAATTTTGCACAGAGAGACCGATCCCTGCTGCCTCTGAGCACGAGGCATGAGCGAGGCATGAGAGGAACAGCACTGGATGTATTTTTTTACCCGTCTGCTCTTGGCTGCTTGACAGCCCTCAAGGGTTACAACATCTGGAGCGTGGTTTGGAGCAACCCCAGGTTGCATCTCGTGCGAGGGGCTACGGGAATCTTCTCTGCAGTTCCCTCACTTCCCTGGTGCTAAGATCTGAATCCCAGAGGTTTGAGGCTTTGAAGAAACCATTGGCCATGTCAAACCACATAAATCCACAAGGTTACTGAAGTTATGAAAACTGATGAGTATCTGTGATGGGAAGGGGTTGTTTCAGAGGCAGGGATTTGCTTATGCAGAGTCACTGAGGAAAACTTAATCTGAATTAACTAAATGTGTGAATTGAAAGTGGATTAGCGATGCCACATAAATGGAGGGATTCCTTAGATTCTTCTTTTCAGAATTAAAATGGCTCTAATTTGTTTCAGCATAATTATGAGAGAGAATGTCATACAGGTCTTTAATGAGATATAATTTACTGACCATAAAAGTTAGTCTGGGTTAATTTTTTTGTGTCTCCCAGCAGGGGTGAGATTGGAATACTGTCCTGAAATGTTTTTTAGTAGGAAACTTGTATTGTCTTTACTGGGGATTTTAGTAACTGATTCTGATAATGTAGTAATCTGTTTTTATTATGATTATACTATTTTTAATCTTAGGATACAAAAGCTCTGAATAAGCTATTAATTAATCCTCACCATGTCCCTGTGAGGTTGGTAAAGGCCTTGTAACAATCACTGCGTTTGTTGCTGTACTATGTCTGCTTTTAGTGCGGAATACGGCAAGGCAAAGCAGTGCTACAAGATATGGGAGGGAAGATGAATATCAGGTCTTATTGAATGCATGGGAGGAATTAAGCAAGGAAAAAATATTACTACTCAGCTTAGAATTTGGTCAAGCCACCACGATGCACTCGTGAGAAAATGTCAGGGGAGCTTTAGCGATCAGGGCATCTGCTTTCTGTCTAACCAAATCCACAGCACGTATAATGGTACCACACACAGTGCACTATGGCTTAATAGCAGGGTATAAATATCAAGGATTAAAAATAATTTATCTGATTTCCTTTTATTTGGAATTAGGATTTATCTATTTAAATTACATTTCCTAAAAAAAAGGAAAAAAAAAAAAAAAAAAAAGAGAAGAGAAACTCCAAACCTCTGAGATCATGAGTGCTCTCTGAAAGCTGGCTCTCCATTTTCATAGCCTGCTCCATCGGTGTTGCGATGCAAAGTGGTACTCCTCACAGTCCCTTCTCTGTGCAGACAGCTTCTTTCTTTTCCTCAGCAGACAGTTTATTTTCCACTCAATGCTAAATCTCGTGTTCCTCTTACTTCTTTAAATGAGAGCAAGCACTGAGCTTTTGTTCTGCTCCTATTCCAGTGCCTTTTTGCTGATCTTCTCTGCATGTATCTGAAAGGTCAGGAAAACAAATCAATATGGAAAAGGACCTCCTGCCCCTTTTAACCTAACCTGTAGGAGGGAGGGAAAGGAAATCACCAATTACATGAAAGAGAATTTTAAATATGCTTGAAAAAAGCACAGTGGGAGTGAGGATTTGGAAGGACAGGTGTCGACAAGACCAGTCTCTGCAGCTCACAGGGTGCCTTTATGAACTCGGGGTCTTCTCTTCCACAACAGCGTATATGGGCAGATCCATAGAGCTGAAAGGCATTCCATAGAAGAGGCTCTGTAACAGGGAATGTCCCTCTCATTTCAGGATCATTGACTGTGAAGGTCTCTGCAAGGGAGACCTTGGTGCACTGGGAGCTGGACTGAGACTCGCCACATGATTTGAGGGCTAGCAAATGCTCACCACTGTCTGGTACTGGCTGGGTTTGCTTCAGTAATTTCTGGTTACCACTATCTTATTTCCACTTCTCCAGGTGACTGGCTCCTTCTTCTGCAAATAAGGAGCGAGCATGATGCAGAGTATCAGGAAGCAGGAAAGAGGCTCCGTATCTGCACAGCAACTGGACTCCTGCTGCACCATCGCTGGAGCAGAACGGCCTATAATTGAGTTTTTGTCTAAACTCAAGCCTGAATACTACAGCCAAGTTTACTAATCATGGCCTCTGTTCCCAACATCTAACCTCACATGTTCAGCTGGGAGTCCTCCATGAGGAGAGCACTTCTGGGAGCTTCCTCGGCAGTCAGCGGAGAGGAGAGAGCTCTCCCTTTCCTTTCCAATGAGGAAGACTTCTAGATTGCTCATATAGGGTCTTCATGCAAGTGTCTTATGTTAGATGCTAAAAATTCAGCCTTTAATCTCTTAAATTATTTTAGTATTTAAACATCTGCCTTTGAATTTAACCTTGATTAATCTGTCGGGTGCAAGACTCTTGAACACCCTGCTAATGTACCTTCCTTTCTCTTCAGCACCACCTCAGGTGCCTTTTAAAAAACTGCTTTTCACTTGCTATTTATTTGGCAAATACTACAGTGTGGAAAAGTGTCTAATCTCGCTGCCCTCCTTCCTGCATCAAAGTCAGCAAATAGAGAAACGCAGAAAGCAAAGTGAGCCGCTGCTTCAAAACCCAGGAGTTTCAAACAGTGGCCATCCGTCCTGGGTAAACAGCAACACTTCGCACAGGTATCAGTGAATGGCTACTGCACTCCCCGCTAGCTGTCTGCTGAATGTCTGGTCTCTTCTTTGCGTTACATTTTTCTCACTGAATCAACAGTAAAGATCAAACCCTCTCTTCTTATGTATATTTACATATACAGCCTTCTTGCAGGGGAAAACAACAGTGACTGTGTTTCTCAGAAAGCTCAGCATTTGTGCTGTTGAGTGCAGGATGGTGGTGCTCCTCCTGAGCACTGGTAGAGTGTCAGTCACCAGGGCAAAGGGACAGATGCGGGGGACAGAAACAATAAAGTAAGTGTTTTCCCTTCCCGAGGTGGTCTCTTGTACTAGTGAAATTGCTTCATTAAAAGCTTTTTAAGAATAAAGTTCATACGTTGTTTGCAGTAATAACCTCCAAAAAGCAGCTGTTAGAAAAACAATGTTCTTTTACAGATGCAAAACCCAGAAGTCCACATTATGGATGTTTTTCAGTGTTCGCTTTTCTTCCTCCTTTGTGGTCTCCTTTGGGCCTGTTACGGCTCTTCAGCTGACTGCGCGATGCCAATGGCAGAGCCAGGCTGAAGATGGACAACTCTGGTGTTGAAATATCTTCTGGAAAGGTTTGTTTAGATAAACTGCTGACATCTGCAGTGAGGTTGCTGAGCCTCTTGGTTCACTGTTTTCATACAAAGAATAAACTCTAGGACTCTGAAAAAAGCCCCAAGTTAGGAAACCATTTGGTGTATTGAGGTTGTTGGGTGAAATTTCTTACACTGAAATTCCCTATGTTGTCAGAAAAGTGAGCCTAAGGTTTTTATCCCCAGAAATAAAAACAGGAGTTGGTCCATTAGACTGGGCAGAGAGTAATTTCCCTGCAGATGCCTTTAAGTGAGAACATGGACGCTTTACTAGGGAGAAGCAATAGAAGTTGAGACAAGACAGGACCATGGCTTCAGCTTCCTGTGCAGTCCCAGGCAGTTCTCGTCTTCCTTCAGGTCTTTGGAAGGCTTCAAAATGCTGCTAAAAAGCAATTATTAACATTGAGACCCCTTTGTAGACACCTTAATGGGTCCTCCTTATGGAGGGGGCCAGATTTTGATCCCAGTGGTGTAAACCTGGAGTAGTGGATTTTAATGGATTTCAATGGAATTCCTCTAGAAAAATCTGCATAAAATGGAGTATTTTTAAAGCAATGTATTTTTATGCTGGTTAGCTGCCCCTGTCCTTCAGCCTAAATGATTGTTTGGGATTCTCATGTTGGTTTGAAACGGCTGGTCAGAGAGATATCTAATCAATCACTATTCACATTGTTATGGGAATTTCCCTCTTGCAGACTGCTGTAGCTCAGAAAATGACACTGAACAGCTCAGCATCTCTCTGAGGTGACAGCGTGGTCACCCATCTGTAACTCGCTTGGGAGCATTTTGCAGACCTTTTGAGGTTTAGTTGCTCAAAACATCATGCAGTAATGTTTCATGTGAACTTCTGCTCATCTTTATCTCTCAGTGGAGACAGCAGTGCCGAAGCAGTAATCCCCCCTGGGACTCCTCGCCTAATGCGTGCTCTAAACAGACAAGACGTACTGCTTACCTTCTCCTCAACCACAAAAAAAAAAAAGGAGTATGTGGCTTAGTAAGACTTGAGGGCTGTAATGAAGTAGATTGATGGCAGAAAAGACAGATAATTAACATATAAGTTACTTGTTGCAGTCATTACACATGGACTGAGCTGTTTTATGCAGAGACAAGCTTGGCTGTTTGCTGGGATACGGCAGGGTACAGTGAGTGCTGTGGGCTTACACAGCATGCTCCATACCACAGCATTGCATTTATTCTGATGATCAGATAACTCCGTGGGCAGTTACTCCCATCGTCCCGTGCTGTTTAACCTGTACCCGAGGCTGAAGTGCTGTGACACAGCCCTGAGCATCCCGCCACTGAGCTGTAATAGCAAATGTGACAAAAAAAATCATTTTCATCCTTCCTCTCCTGCTATTTTGACTCAGACTCTGCTGAAAATTTGGCAGCAGATTCCAGAAGCTAATCAAGCCCTTGTCTACTGTTGTTTACTCACAATTTCCCTTTAGAAAATGCTATCAAGAACAGCCCATAAGGCAAGATGTTGTGAAATTATGATGAAATACCATGTGAAGCAAGCCTGCAGAATTGATTTATGATTCTGATACCTCTGGTGTTTTGATTTAAGGCTTTAGCTTAAGCCACTGATGTGGTTTAACGTCAGCTGGCAACTAAGCACCACACAGCCGCTTGCTCACTCCCCTCTCCACAGGGGGATGGGGGAGAGAATTGAAAAAATATCCCTTTGGCCATCCTGGGTCAGCTGCCCTTGCTGCGCTCCCTCCCAGCTTCTCGCGCACCTCCTCGCTGGCAGGGCATGGGAAGCTGAAAAGTCCTTGATTTGGTATAAGCGCTACTTAGCAACAACTAGAACATCAGTATGTTATCAACATTATTCTCATACTAATTCAACTCACAGCACTATATCAGCTACTAGGAAGAAAATTATCTCTATCCCAGCTGAAACCAGGACAGCCACCAACAGAATATTCTGTGTGTATGTGTGTGTGCATAACACAATTATATTTTTGCTGCCCACAAACTCACTCATGCAATTAGACAGAGCAAACTGTAACCGCCTGTAGGTTTGGGTTCAGGAAACAGGTGTGCCTGTATCTTGTAATGTCCTCAGATCTCTAGAAGGGATGAACCACAAAGATCCAGAACAGAATTTTCTTAAAAATAGAATCTCCAACAGTCCCCTAAAAAGACATGAATGAATGGTAGACATTTACTCCAAACTCCTTCTACATGGTAGTTTTTAATCTGCAGTGTAAGTATTGCACTTGCTTATATAATAACAGAGAATCCTGCAACTGTTATGGGTGTCCAGTAAAGCTAATAAGTGAATCTCAGCCATCTTTTTCTGTGAAGTCCTTGAAATTGTGAGACCCATGCAGCACCAGCATGCCTTTGACTTAGGTGGATCCTTCATGGGACAGAAATGACAAAGCCCTGGGTAGCTTATTGGAGGGTACGGTAAAGGCCTTTCATGGGTGACTGGTCTTTTAAAATCCTAAAACCACCAAAGGTTTCCAAAACACACCTAGCCATCATGGAGACACTTGGTCATAAATAGCCATGTATTTGCTTACATGAGGGAGATAAACTAAGACCTCTTTTTGGAGCCCTCTTACTATTGGGGTGCAGATATGACAGGACTGACATTTGAGTCATCCATGGCTTGGGGTTTATTTTTTGCAAAACACAAATATTCCATTTGAACTTTCCAAAGAGCATCTTCCAATGTCATGTCATGCCAGATTTCCTCTTGGGCTGGCAGGGGTGAGAGCAGCCAAGATGTTCAAGGGGACCTCTATAACCATACAACTGCCATCATGCTGGGTGACCTACTGCTTTGGTCCCACATCAAGCAGTGCATGGGGGAAAGTGAAGGGTGTAGGCTGGAGCAACCATGGCTCCATCAGCTTTGCTGATAAATTTTCACTTGTGATTAAGCTAGTGTCCTTGGAAAACACTAAAATCTCAAAAGGTAATGCAGGACAGCACTTAGTTCTCTAATATGTGAACAATGTTGGGTACCACCTGCATTCTCACTCTCCAGTAGTAGTAGTAGTAGTAGTAATAATAATAATGATGATGATGATGCACTGCATACCCAATTCATGTTCTTCATTTTGGGTTAGAACTACAATAAGTGACATCTAGTTTTTGTGGTTTTCCTGTCCTGGCTTTCTGAGACCTGTTTTTAAGTCTTCCTGAGGCAGCAGCTTGAAACTCTGAGAGAAGAAATTGCCTTTCTTTGTTCTGATGCAACCTCCCTGACTAATCCAAGACCTCCCCTAAAGTAGCCCTTGGCCTGTCTTCTGGATGGTGAAGAGTTGGTAGAAGGTGGTAAAGAGTGGAGGAGCCTCTACAGAAGACAAATGCTTCAATCCCAACTCTGTGCGTCACTTTGTGTGGTTGTAGAGGTTTATCCCTCTGGAAGGGGCAGAGCCTGACTGGAGAGGCTGTGTCTCTCTGAATTACACTGCAGATGCCTCTGCTATCATTATGCCTTGTAACTGGTGCCACAGCATGGCCTTGTTGCTAATTTTTCCTCCTTATTTTATTATATAGGCCCCTTTCTGTCTGCAGGCCAGTCAGGCAGCGAGCTTTTCAGAGATAACAGCAGGTGACGGTATTTACTGAAGGGAGCAGAGCTGTCAGTTTGGGAACATATGAGAAGGAAAAAGGCAACCAGACTCAGTATCTGCCTCAGCTCCACTCAGAGGTCCAACTGGGTCATGGGCACTCTGAAGAAAGCACCCATGAAGAAATCTGGGATGGATCAAAAGAGTAAGTCTGTGCATGGTCACCCAGCAGTGCTAAGGACTGTCTGACTCCAGAAACTGGAGCCAAACACATGGCAATGAAGTGCAAGTGTGATTAAATTTGGGTTTACAAACTCCAGTCAGCATGAACAGGAGCAGACGAGGAAACAACCAGCTGGGTCCTGCTGCACAGGATGGCTAAGGTAGGGAAGCCTAGCCCTCTTGCTAGCACGAGGTGATGGAGCCAGAGCACGTCAGCGCTGGAGGTGTTGACCCAGCACAGCCCGGTGCCCAGAGGCGAGTCCACTTCCATCAGCAGCTCGGCAGTGCTCACTCGCTGGCCGGCTGCCAGAAGCTGTGAAGGATCAGGAGCTGGATACACGTGGAGCTATTTGAAGTATCTGGGATGCTGTTCTGGCTTCTCAAGCAGAGGAAACACACTGCTGCTAAAGCCAGTGTTGGATCCATAACCTCTGGAAGAAAGCCCAGGAGTGTTGCTGGTCGAAGATTTCTTTGGAGCTGAGTGAAAAGCTTTAGTTAGGCTTAAAGATTTTGTCTTCTAACCATAACCTTGATTTACTCTGACTTCATATGGACAACAGAATTTGTGAAGTATCACCGCTTATAACTTACTTGGGGGAAGATGGTCTTATACTCAGACAAACAGTGCCATAAAACCCTTAAGAGAAAGAAAAAAAAAAAAAAGTGGTTTGTAAATTAAACTGCTTTGGAGGTCTGGTTATTAATCACTTCACTTGATTTTGGTATCCCTCTTCTTGAAATCTGAACACATGCTTTGGAATAATGATGGTGATTCTGGCTTTTAAAACACCTGCTAGCAATTTTATTTGACAATGCAAATTCCCTGATCTCAGTCAAGTTCAGACTTTGGCAGCTGATTTTCATTCATGCTGGTGAATGCAGGAGCAGAATGGGATCCTGATAATTAAAATCCCTGGAAGGCATTCCTTGCTGTCCGCAACTTAAGAGAAGGCTGTAAACACTGCATCCAATACCCCTTGTTATGCTGGCTTAGAAACAAAGTTGACAGCACAGGGTGTGAAACCATTAATTTTCAGCTGAGGCACCGAGGACTAAATTTTACACTGACACTGGAAAAATGGCGCAACTCTGGATTTACATGGGTTCTGTATTATGTTCTGTCTGAGAACTTTGTAGTTCAATAAAATTCATGAAGATATTGGAAGAATAAATTTTGAGGGGAATAGGATCACCTCACCTTAATTCTGAAATCTGAGCTGAGACTAAAAAAGTACAACGATCAATTCTTAATACTGCAGAATAACTTAAGCAGATGAGAAGTCCTCCTTATTTCTGTACTACATAGTAAAGAAACAAAGGCAGCTCCCAAGATCACTGCTTTTAGCCTCAACTTTACCAATCCCTTGGGAAAAAAAAAAAAAAAAAAAAGAGAGATATAACAAATTGATAAATACAAAGAAAAATTCTTTAGGAAAGAGGAAGGAACTGGAGTTAATGACACCATTTTCCAGCCCCTGGATGTACTCAGACTGGAACCCTTCGGTTGTGGAATTTCAGCTATGAGGTGATATCGTTGCACGGACATGGCATGACAGGCCTCTCATCACACACAAGCTAAGTATCCTGTCTGCATAAACACGCTTATCACATATCTCACAGTAGATGCTGGTGCAGGGGTGCCGGTTTTTCTCTCCTTAACAGTAAAGCAATATTAACCCCACAAAAGGCCTTGCATGAACCTTATGAGTCAGTCAAAACTGGTTTTGTGTGGAGTAGCTGCTACTTGTTTTGTTTGACTTGTTTGGGTTTTGTTTTTAATTTTAATTCGTATTCCGGTTCCAACATGGCTTGCAAGAGTTGCCTAGAAACCATCTCGCGTCAGCTCACTCACTCAGGACACACGGCTCCCCATATGCAGGCAGAGAGATAAGCTTAACTTCCTAATTTTTTAAAGAAATGCAATTAACCCCCTCCCCCCTTTCCCTTCCCCCTTCTGTGGATGTGATATCTGAGAACACGGGGTAAAAAAAAAAAAAATACATCACTGAGTCAGAAAAGTCCGGCACGCAGATTGCGTGGGGGTGTGTGGATGGGGAAGGCACTCACGAGGTGGTGGCAGGGTCAGAGCCACACTTGCCCCCACGAGTTTCAGCAGGCTTCTGGCGGACCCCCCACTGCTTCTGGTGACACAGAGCAGCCATAGACTTAGGT
>KL267336.1:16337-41280 GCA_000699545.1 Podiceps cristatus
TCCTCTCTGCCTGTGAAAATACTTGTTGTTCCCTTGCCGCGCATCCTGTCTGAAATCTCCTCTTGGCTCTCCCTGTCTCCCACAGTAGTTGCGACCTGCTGCTCTTCTGCAGCCAGTACGAGGGGTACGTGTTGGGCAGTCAGAAAATTGAGGGGGTTTCTCATGTTCTTCCAGAATAAAGTCACCTTACATGTGATAAATCCAGAGAAGCTGGTAGCACTGAACACAGACCTGATGGTGGAATAGTCCTGTGCAAGGAGAGCTTGGAAAATACAGGCTTTGTCTGGGCACCAGCTGGGCTAGAAGGATTTGGGGTTTGAATCCAAACCCAAAAGTTTTATTAGGCTCTCCAGGAAAATACAAAATCAGAAAAATAATTTGGGGTTGACCTGTAACACTTTATTTGGAAAATATTTATTTTGGGGTGCCTAGACTTTTCGCTTGTAACTTGGGATTCTTTTTAAATGAAAAATGCCATCTTAGAAAGAAGTGTTGAAAGGAATTAAATCTGTCTTAAGTTGAAAATGAATGTTTCAACACCAAAAAAAGAAAATTGCTCCCTTTGTGGGACTTAAAACAATTAAGTTTGGATTGAATTGCCCAATGCTTCTGCTCTTCCCAAAACTCCACTTTCTGGCAAGATTTACTATGCCTTGGCCATTATGTAATTGCAGGTAATAAGTAAAGGTTTTAAGGACAAATGCGAGCACCTGCACAATAGGAGGACCAGGACTGCAACTTCCAAACGTAATTCACTGCTGATTTTAACCTATCCCTACTCACTCCTTCCTCTTTCTTAATGCCTCTCTCCTGCAGCTATTGGCTTTTTTGACAAACGGGCTTTAACCTGTTCCCCGTGAAATGGAATTTCCATTGCATAAAGTGCTTTGCATAAAGGAGGTTATATTAAAAAAAAAAAAAAAAAAAAAAAAAAAAAGCTGACATCTGGGCAGTGTGGTCCAACGCTCTTCAAAGTAGCAAACTTCTGGTGTAAATGGCTATTGGCCGACCAACAGATCTTCATCATGTTTTAAGCCTGCTTCTCCGTTTGCCAAACAGGAGTCCAAATCTATTAGCGCTGGGATGATACGCAAAGCTTTCATTTAGAAATGCTGGCTGAAGTTCTATGGCTGAGGATTTCTGAATCTGAGAAAGGGTGCTTGGGTGCCACTTGGGTGCCACTTGGGAGCTTGGGTGGTTCAGAGTGGAACGGGTGAGTGGACATGGTATGAATTGTTTATATGAGCTCTGCTCCTATTTTCCTGAGCATTTTAGCAGGTGCTAGGGTCAGAACGAAGGAGGACTAAGACAACTTTATCCATTAGGACTCAGTATTTACCCGTGATTCTCAGAAACTCTGGGTAGATTTTGACCACTGTCAAGTACTAATGTCCACTTGATTCTCCGTGTGCACCCAAAGCACGAAGGGCTGGCTCCCACTGACTCCGAAGTTCACAGTCAGCCCTTCACGAAGATGGCAGGGTCTTTCTCAACAAATACCCTAAGGAAGATGCTATACTGGACTCTTTGGGTGAGTCTGAAGAAACGTAAGGGATCCTTTGCTTATACCTTCCTCTCCCCTGAGAGTGAAAAGAACTATATGAGTACATGGCTGAGGCCTCTGAATCCATATTTGCAGCTAGTGGTTGTTCCTGCCTTTCACGGGGTGGTACGTGAGCTCTGACAGACGCATGGGATTTACTGGCATGGTAGGGGTCAGGCAGCAGGACGTTGCTCTTTGGAAGACGGGTGCTAAATCTGCTTACAGATTTAAATGCACATATTGGCGATGGAAGCCATGCTGTAAGTCTTGAACACTGACCTGAGGAAATATTTCTAATGAAGATAACTAGTTTCCTGGAAATCAGAGCACATCACAGGCTTTTATCTGAAATCATGCAGAATATTGCTGTTCTGATGATCTAACAGACTGAAGACTTCAAATTGCAGGGGCAATGGTGCCATTATCACTGAATAAATGTTCAGTTCCTCTGGTCCCAGGTAATTCAAAGACAAATTCCTTTAAGGTGGCGTATTTATTTCAGCAATTCAAGGATAAAAAGCATAGAGAGGACATTTGAAGGAAATCTTTTTATGTTACTGCAAGAAAGATACAGGTTCAATCTCCCAAACAATCCTACCTTTGGCCTGCAAAGGAAATTTAAATCTGTAAGCAAAAAAATAATTGATCTGGAGCAGTAATAGCTCAAGTGCCTTCTTCTATGGTGGTGTGGCTCTAGTGTAAGCATATGGTAGCCTCTCTGCAAGTTACAGCCAGCAGAAGGAGGGTCTTGCTAGTCGAGGGATTGGGTAACATTTGAAAGGGATGTAATGTGTTTTTGAGCACCAACAGAGCGACACTTTAGGGATCTCTTAGCCCTGGAGTTAAATCAATGAGTTGCAAATCATCTTTCTTTCACCTGCATAGTCAGTTATTTCTGACGGTCTGGAAAGCTTGTTTCAGATGGTGAATTTAGCAGCAAAGCAGAAGAATGTGAAGGAGGGTACACTTGACTTCCTTAAAAGTTTTTGCGTTACCTAAGTGCAAAAGGGCTGAGGCCCATGGCAATAAATTTTTTGTTGATTTGCAGGGGTGACTATAGCAGCTCACACCCTGAAAGTTCCTGTTGTATTGGTGGCAAACCCAAACACGCTGTGTCTATCTCGAGCTAGATAAAAACAAGGGCGTTCAGTTTAGTTGTCTTAAGTAACTCTCTAGTGCAGACCTATAAGGTGAGTTGCCTCTGGAGAGACCTATCCTAAGGTAAGTCAGAAGGGATGAACTGCCTCTTGGATGTATCATGTTCTCCCTCTGTTGCTCCTAGAGAAAACCTAGGCAGCTAATTTAGACTGGGTGCAGGTGGAGCTAATACGCCACAAGGGACCAGGTGCCCTTTGGTTGCCACCGGTGCTCTGACCATAGCCCATGGCATGTTATCATCCGGTGTTTCAGAGACAGATGGTAGTTTTTCAAACACTGGTGTGTAAATTACCAGGCAGCTGTGGAAAAGACTGATCTGTTGAGCAGACCCTGCCAGTAGTCTATATAATCATCTCACTTATATAAATAATTACTGGCTTGGCTTAGTTACAAGATAATGTCTTCAAATACAGCTTGAGCACACAAGAGTTTCATTTTTATCTATATGGGAACATTGAACAGAGGACTGGCAGAAGCATTAACTATCATAGAGACCAAGTCTTTATTTTTAATTGTGTTTAAAATGTGTTTAATGGACATTGTTGTAAATCTCCTGAAAATTCACTTCATACTCCAAGTTCTGCAAGTCCGTAAAAGCATTAATGCATTAATCATAGGTAAGGAGGTTGAGTTCTAGTTGCAGTTGAAGGAGGGAGCTGGTATCTGAACATCAAGGTGTGGCTGGTGCTTCCCTAGTATAAACTGTCATCCCTTATGGCTGTTTTCTCTGCGTTCTTCAGTTTCCTTCCAGCTATGCCCTATCTGTTCTTGGTTATCCAGGCTACATGGATGTCTCCTGGAGAAGTTAATCAAGCTTTCAAGGCAGAGTTGAGCCCTGGCTGAACAGGTTTTCCTTGAGAAGAACCAATAAACAGAAGAGCCACAAAACTAAGATGGGAGGCTAATTGTACTCATTGAAATTTGGCACTCTCTGCTTTTTTAGAAGTGGAGTAAAAGGCATTATATTCCAGAAATGTAGTCAAACAAGTGCCATTTTGGTTTTATAGTGTTGTTGTATGTTTGTATACCCAAACCAGGCCTCTGCTACTGAATATTTGGATGCCAGGGTTGTTAAGTTTCTAAATAAGCAGTCAGCTAAGGAAGTTCTTTGGTATAAATTTACATGTGCCTGTTTCTGTGTCTTGCAACTTCCCCTGCAGCATTGGTTAAAAGTTGTAGTCATTTTATTCTCTTGCTTTGTTTACATGGAGCGCTCTGGTTACTGTCAAAGTAGTAAAGTTCAGAGAGAGACCACAATGCAAAATTCAAGTGCTAAAAATAAATAACAGGGCAAATGCTGGAGACATTGGGCACAATTTCCACTGAAGTCAACTGCAGCTCAGCCTCAGTTCTCGCACATGTCTCTCTGCAGGAACACTTGTATCCAGCTTAGTGGCCATAAATTGTGCAGTCGAATTTGAATTTAATAAACATTCAGGAATGTGCTTCACAAAGCTCTGACTAAACACATCCTCCCACACCATGCTGTTTCGGCAGCTGTCTCCTATGTCTCCTAACCCCACAAAAGCACCTGAATAAGGTGTCTGTCTGCTTGGACTCGGCAACCTATCTATAAATCCCTAGCTGTCATTCCTGTGCTGAAAGCTGTCAAGGGGCTGCTGGAGGAAAAATTATCCCTAGCTTCAGCCTTGCCTTCTGTCTAGACATATTCTCCTTACCTGGCATGCTGTGGAAGCGAGGAGGTACACTGGGGTGTTCACTGATGCTGCATCTGGGAATCACGATAAATAGAAAATGTCTGAGAGCTGAAACTCAGTTTACAGCCCCTAAGCGCATGAGAGCAACACAGCACCTGCAGCCTTGGAAGCTGGGCTGAAAGATAAGTGATTTTTTACATATGCTGTTTAAGGTTGTTACAGGCCTCCTCATTACTGGAGATAGTTTAGGTAGTGAAATAAAATGCAGACAGCCAGACTCTGACAACCAGTGGGTCAGATACGTGGTTGGGGTAGACAGGGTGTGTGTGTGTATGTGTGTGTGTGTTAGACTGTAGCTGCAACATCTGGGAGCAGAGGAGGAGATAGCAAATGTACAGCCGTGGACTGGAGCCTGCACCGAGTGAGGTCTGCACTTAGATGAAACATATTCCTTAGCGATATCAGGGCTGCTGTTGTGAACTCTAAATGGGATCCTGTGATGAGGCCGATCTTTGATGGTGTTGGATTAACATCACTGCTCATTCCAACTTATTATGTGTCCTGCAGTACCTGTCATGTCTCTCTGCCATCTACAGCAAATGATGACTCCGGCAATTATGAAGGCTTTGTGTGCCTGCAGATCAGAAATGC
Source organism: Podiceps cristatus (assembly GCA_000699545.1). Classification (NCBI taxonomy): domain Eukaryota; kingdom Metazoa; phylum Chordata; class Aves; order Podicipediformes; family Podicipedidae; genus Podiceps; species Podiceps cristatus. Next base: position 21,348 of record KL267336.1, read on the forward strand.
TAGCTCGCAAAGGGCAGGCTTTCTCCATCTCAGCACTGCAAATTCTTCCCTCACATAGTGATTTGGCCCTTTTTGTCTCCCTTTTTCTCTGCACCCACTAGTTTGTGAAACAGCAGAAGCTTTACAGGAGAGAAAAAAACGAGAGGTAGCTTCGCTTCCTATCTTTCCCATTTTTCTACCTGACCATCCTCCTTTTCTCTGGAGCCAGAACAGAATTTGGTATCAAACATGCAAGTTCTGCTTCACTCAGGATCTGATCAAAAGTCTGCCAAAATCAATGGAAAAAATCCCGCAGGCTTTGCTGTTCTCTAGATTATTTCCAGCTCCCATCTGGCTACGTCCCTTTGGCTGTACGGGCATGCAGGGCAGCTGTGGGAGCTCAGAGGGGGGGATTTTCGGCAAAGCCACTCACAAAAGGAAGCCTTGTCTCCCTGTGCGAAGCATGAGGCTCTTGAGTTTTCCACTTGGTCCGAATCTGTGATTCATCTGCTTTCCCGTCCTTGCACTCACATCATAACATGCCACCAGCCAGGCACAGTGCTGAGTGCAAGGCAATCAAGAGTATTTTTTTTCTTGCTCTCACTTTTTTCTCTCATCTTTGGTTGCTCCTTGGTCCCCCCTCACCTCAAGCCTGCCACTCCAGAGCAGAGGTGATACACTGACCCATCTCCAGTGCATCCTCCATCTCTGCTGACACCCAATTTCGCTGTTTGCAACTGCTGCCTAACATGGATGCGAAATCTAAATCAGAGCTTGCTTTGCCCTCCTGTCCTGATGCGCCTTCCACTGACCCTGCAGTACTGCCATGTTGTTGACTGCATCTTCACAAAATAATCTTGAGACCACAGATGGAGGCAGAACAATGGGGCACATGGGGAGGGTCTGCTTGGAAAGAAAACGTTGGAGGTAATGCTTTGCATTTGACACACATGGCTTCAGCATGGGAGCTTTGGTTTGGCAAAAATATGGAAATAATAATAGCACTTTTGATCTTCAAAGTGCTCTTCATTCACTAACTAATGAGTGTAATGTTAGGCTTTACAAATTGGTCATACTCTGAAAATACATTTGGTAGCAAAGACCAAGGGTCAAGCTTTCTGCTACTGTAATGCCTTTGAAATGTCGGCACCAATTTCATGGTGTGAAAATTAAGGACCACAGTCTGTTCTAAGGGTGCAACATCTTGTTTAGTCAATGGGAATTGCATGCCTGTTAATAAGGGCAGAATCAGATCCTAATTAATTTCAGGCTTGCCACATATATTCTTCCATTTTAATATATATGATTACTGGTAACATCTGCCCTCACATGTGAACATACCCGAGCTCTGGAATATGTGAATTGGATATTGTTCCTAATACGAGACTTACTATACCAACATTTCTCATATTTGTTCCTGGGGGATCCTTCACCAGGGGAGAGAGAATGACCCAAAAGTACCCAGCCAGTTTCTGTTTTGCGATATTGTGTGCACAGACCCCAACACACACACAGGGTCAGCTGTAGCTTTGCAGATGCCCTGGGGTGCCTGGGAGTGAGCCTGGAATGTTGAGTCCTTGGGTTCCCCCCCCCCCCCCCCCGCCATGCAGTCAGGGGTCTAACAAGAGCAAGCTGCACAAGCTTTGCTGTTGATGTGTGGATGATGTGGCCTTGGCTCCGCTCCACTCATTCCATCCAGGTTTATGGGAAGGAGGATCCCAGCCTGAGGAAGGATCCCAGCCTGAGCATGATGTGGGAGGAGTAGGAGCTTTCTCCAGCAGCAAGACCAGAGTCACAGCCTTGCAAAGTAAATATGAAATGAGCTAATTTTAAAGGTATTAGATTATTCAGAATTGAATAATTTAGCTCTGCAAAGTGCAAGGTCCCTGGCTGGTATCAGCGATGGAGCAAGGTAAAAGCTGGCCCAGGGCAAGCAGAGCCTACATCTGCTGCATTAAAGAGCTGCAGGCACTGATTCCCAGTTCTCTTGGGTGAGAGACAGATCAACGTTGTGTTCGTGTTTTCAAGATTAAGTATCTCAAATCATAAATGTCAATAGAATTATGAAGTACATTGAAAGCTTCCAAGTTATTTAAAATTAAATAACAACCCTGTAGTGCAGCCAAGCCAAGTATTGCTCTGATCGGTTCGACCCTTGCAGGAGGCAAAGGAGGCTTTCAATCTTTTTGTTCAATCACTTCATTAAATTCCAATTCCTCTTAAAAGCTTGGCAGTCCTTATCCTCTTCCACTGACTTCTTATACAAGCCCCCTTTGTCTGTGCTCAGATTTCTCATGCTTCCTATGTTTACCCACCTTTCTATATCCCAGAGCCTTGCTGAGCCTCAAGGCAGTGTCCCTAGTAAGGACAGCTGATGGTAGTTCTGCTAGAAATTTACTTGTCCTGCGTTGCCACTGAATTAGGCTGGGATATGTCTGTGTGCAAGCAGGAGAAATGTTGCTCTGGCGTTTTGTGGGATTTGTGATGGGAAGCGCACCGCACGCTGTTAGCCAGCGATGCCTTTGGGGGAGATGAAAGTGTCTTGGGCAGCCCTTGTCCTCGGCAAGGTGCGGAAATAACCTGAAGTGAGGGGCAGGGCAGTCATGTCGGTGGAGGTACTTGGTAGAGGTGAAACTTCTGACCTCAGGAGCATGATGATTTCACAAGAGAAAAAACAGTCAAGGAATGGCCTGTAAAATCCCAGCACTGCTACCTGTGAAAGTCCCTGCCACCCTGGTCAGGCACCTGTAAGTGGTTTTAGGCTGTGAGAAATACCTCTGCAAGGGTCCCTGGACTCTCCAGCTTCAAGATGTACCTCTAGACCATGGCAGTGTACCTTCTTTCCTGCACTTTTCCCTCTGAGGACAGGTATTATATTGGCGTATTCTGTGGTAAGAGGGAAATACATCTGACAGGCTGCAGCTCAACCTGAGCATGTGCTTTTAGGCATGAGAGTTACTAGCTTTCCTTTCCTATTCTCTCACAGGTACTCAGGAAAAGGTAACAGCAGAAGATGCTGTAGGACAGAGTCAGAAATATTAATCATAGGTCTTGAAGGATGCAATATTTTTCTTTCTAAAAGAAGTTCTGGTTGCAGATGAGGTTGCCTTATGCTTTGACTTGTGCTCATAGCAGCCTGTACTGGCAGGCGACTTTACGGCCTCTAATGTGTTCTCATATCTGCCAGACCATCCCACCAGCATGTGACTGTGGTGCCTGGGCTTATTTTCTTTTATAATGTCTTTCTAGGCTCTTGCTGAGATTTCCTGTCTTGGGGGATCTTGCTTAGGCTGGATAGATTACTCAAATGTTATTGGACCAACCACAATTCTGGCTTAATTTATCTCTAGCTGTTAGGGCTTCTGACTGGAAAAGCTGCCCTATAGATTAATGAATTCTTAGTGAATGAGGTGCAGGAGTTGACATGCAGCAAAAGAGTCGGGATCCCCCTGTGCAAGGCTAACCATTAATAGTGTTTCAGAGGGAGCTTGCTCACAGCATCTGCCTGAAGGGCGCTTGTCACCAGCAGGGACGGTCCTCCTAGGAACAAAGAACATGTTTTTTCCCATTCTCTGAAGCAAGCAAGAAGTGTAGCTCTTTGCCCGTGGGCTTCTACGCCACCATACCCACAGGGGAGAAAGGGTCAGTATAACGCCTTGCTTTGGACACCATTAGTGAAGAAAGAGCAGATCTGGTGAGAGGAAGTTTTCAAATTCTCAGCATGTAACATAAGGGAAAATACCATGTCTGCAGTACAGGCAAGTTTTCTGGACTGGTGCTGGATACACGTCTCCTTTGCTATGCCAGTCCTTGTTAATTCGCCTCTAGGTACAATTCCTAGGCAAAGATCCTGGTGTAGGGCCTACAGAAATTGGCATGGGAGGATACATGCAGTTCTCCTATAGAAATCACAACAAAAAATGTGTGGCTTACCACTCTCTCCATTAAGACAGGTAGTCCTAATGGCTTTGGGCAGTAGTTTTGCAATGGCCGGTGAACTCAGATACCTTGGAAAAGCTGGACATGAGGCTGACTTGGCAAACTGCTTCCAGGACCAGAGACTGGGGTGTGAGTTTTGTCCAGTTCATGTCTCGACGTGGTACCTGGCTTTCAGTAGTTCAGTGCAAGCTGCAGATCCCCAAAGTTTGTCTGGGCAAGTCCCAAATGTCTTTCAAAAAAGAAAGAAAGCTCTGTGACTTGAACACATACTGAGATCAACCTGAGGTTTCTACCAAACCTTTCACCTCTTCTCCATGCCCTCACATCTGCGCTAAATGTGTTTAAAAGTTTGCCAGTGCCAGACAAAAGTTAAATATGACATCAAGGGCTCAACATACACCTGATACTCCAGAAGCTGTATTCCACCATGCCATAGGAGAACACATTTTGTTGGCTTATAATGTGTGGCCCACAACATACATTTCTCTAGCCTCAAATTTGCCCAGCAGGGGCCAATAGAATAAGTAAAACTACCCAGGTCACCGCAGTATTTCTGAGAGGTGGTGCTTTAGGCTTAACACGCCTAGGAAAAAACCTTGTGATTCCCCTGCAGGAAGATTGTATATGAGCCATACTAACTGCTGAAAGAACTGGTCCCAGGACTGTTCCAACTGGCTGATCTGGTGACATGAAAGTGTTGTTGTTTACATGCTCTGGAGAGCTTCAGGATGCAAGGAAGATGGATGGTTATTCTTGTGCCCGCTTAAACAATGTATTTGATCCTGTCACCTGCCCTCTGTGAACTGCCTTCTTTAGAAGTCAGTATTAATGATGCAGATCAAATCTAGACGCTGTCACTTATCCCACTTGCTCCAACAGCCTTGTTAAAAAATAACCAAAACCAACAGTCTTTTTGACCTTAAAAAGTGGAGGTGAATATTACTTTTGTAGAACTCTTAGGAGAGGTTCTAAGGACTAGAAAAGTGTTTCATTGGAAGAATGTATTAGCAAATGCTACTTGATCACAGGGACACCTGTATCCTCGGTAGAAGACGTAGAAAACAGACCTGTCATCAGCTAATATTTCTCATACATTGGCATCACTGGTTATCACAGTGATCTGGCCTTGCTTCATGGTGTTTATGTACCCTTAAAAAAGCACTGCTTGACCATACGATGGGTGCATCTTTAGCAGAGAGCACTCCAGGCCCATTACCACCTTCCCCCTCTTCTTCCCACAGTCTAGCCCCACATCATTGTTACTGAAATGAGTAGTCTCTTCACCAGACTTCCTCAGCTGGAACTGAAGCAGAGATTTGAACTAAGCTGTCCCACTCCTCAGGAGTGCAGGCTGCCCGCCGTGGCTGTCTAGCCAGGGGTCAGGTATCTCTCTAGTGCCAGACCAAGGATCTGCCTAGTGCCCTGTCCAGCTTCCAGCACAAATGTGGGTGCCTGGGGAAGACTTCAAGGACACCAAGCATGCATGTCCTGAGTGCGCTCCCAGCCTTCAACTATCTTCAGGGATTTCCTGAATCAAACGCAGTTTCTATGTATTAATAACACCCCGGGTATTTCTATTCCATGAAGTTCCCTGCTCCCCCTTTGAATCCCTGTCCCAGCTGTTGACCTTGATGACCTGTTCTAGCTGTTGGTCCACATTACTTATTCACTCCTCTCCCTCCCCAGCTGGTTGTCATAACTTTCTTCCCACATCCTTGTCTTCAGTTCCTAACACTGTGTAACTTTACTGTACCTGTGGAACTTTCTGTCAATTGTGCAATGATTAAAGGTCTGGAAAAATCTTTTTAATAGTAGTATGTTCTTAGGGGTTTTTTATTAGTTTTATTAGTTTTATTTTTATTATTATTATTAAGCTGGAGAGTTTACAGGTTTGCATTTGGAAGTAATCAAACAAACTGTTTAAACTGGGTAAAAAAGTGAATGTGATGATAACTACCGTTAAGTGTGGGGAAAGGCTGGGAGAGTGAAGTATGCTTGAGAGTGGTAACCTTTTCACCTCAATCAGCAACAACTGGAACCATTTGCCCTCAGTTTGCCTGTCTCTGGCTTGCTAAACGTTCAGATACTCTATGCAGAGTGGAGATGCCTGAATTTACAAATAGCTTTAGCCACCCTGAAACTGCCTGGTTTTGTTTTTTTGGGAGGTTTTTTTGGTTTTGAGGGGTTTTTTTTGGGGGGGTGTGTGTTTTATATATATATAGTATATATATATATTTCCAGCAAATAAATGATTAACCAGCCAAAAATATAATAAGCACCTATTACAACAGCACCAGTTGCTCCTGGGTGTCTTGGATTTTACAGCAGACCTGCTAACTGGTAGACTTACAGTGGAGGAGGTGATGGATACGTACATTTGTCCAGGCAGGGCGTGCTTTCCACCAGGCCATTGCTGATCAAGGCTGGGCTGCCTATTTCTGCCTAGCCCAGGGGGAACTCTTCCTTCTCATGCAGGAACTTGGAGTCCAGGACTCTGCAACGGAACTAATAATAGCAAATGGACACAGGTTGCAAACAATCATGAGGCTGAAATTTTTTTGCCCGGAGTGTTTGCCAAATAGTTACAAATACAGAAGAGGTTTGTTTAAAAAAGAACCTTGCTTGCAAACAAACTGTGACTGGTGGAGGCCAAAATCCCTAAAATTAATTGTGACAAATACCTTGGTCAGTTCTATGAGCCTATGTCTAATTCTTACACAGATGGGAATCACTCTGTTCCAGAGTAAACAGCGCAGCCCAGGCACTCTCCGGTTACCACACTGTCAGAATGCAGTGCGTTTTCTGTGAGTGTTTGCTCTGACTTAAAAATATGCTTGCTTTATCTGTGTTCACACTTCTCTTGCGTTCATGAGCTGTGAACACTCAAACAGTCAAGATTTACTCTTCTGGATACCTACCGAAAGCAAAATTAAACCTCATTATTTGCAAATGGCATAATAGGCTTTAACGTGGGATCCTGTTTTCAGAAAGCTCTGACAGGTCTCTGGAACAAAGGCTATGAAGTGAGCCAGACATGGGTGTGCCAGTCTTCTGTAAATAAAAACATGCATGCACATAAGTACATCTAACAAGTACTCAGACAGAATTAACTGTAAGATCCATATCTTGCCAACAAATCTGTCGAGGAGCTTAAGTTTGGTTGTTTGTTTTTTGGTTTGGTTTGGGGTGGGGTTTTTTAGGGTGTTTTTTTAGGGTTTTTTGTTTGGTTTTCTTTTGTTTTGTTTTAAGTAGCAGTGCTTCAGGCAAAGGTCGGTGTGGCCCAGAGAGGAAAAGCTGAAAATGGTCTGTACAAAACTTGCAGAGTCATGGCTTATCTGGCTCTGTCCCTAGGCAGTGAAAGCCACCAAGGGCCTTTGCAAAACCTTCTGATTACAAGATTTGACCTTATCCAAGCAGGAAGCTAACACTGCCATGGAACTTGGGTGGCCTGTTGCTACTGGAGAGGAGATTTGCAACAAGCTGTTGGCAGTCCTTCCCTAAAGCAGGAAAAATACCTGTAACTTCAAATAAACCTGGGAGGCTGCAATCTGCCAGAGGCTGATGCAGGACGAGTGTCTAGTCTTGTTGGGTAACATGTTTCTGGCCAGGGATCCTCTCTCTTTAAGCATGCAGAGCAGGAGGGAAAGTTTTTTCATTGCCTGCTAAATCAGTGCATTGATTGAGAGAACATCTCTGCTGGTCAGCGGAGATATAACGGGCTCAAACCGCTCATTTGAAAAGATTTAGAAAGTGAAGCAAGTGCTGCTGCTTTCTTGTGTCCCGTGTAACTGTGCCATCTTTTCCCAGGCCTCCCAGAAACCACGCCAGAGCAAAATGGTTGCAATAGTTGCCTGGGTACCTAACTCCTGTGACTCAGCTGATGGGTGCAGTGCTGCTCTGCGTGGGAGATGTGTTATCTGTCTGTGCTGCGAGTTTGCGTCTCAACTTGTGCAACCCGCACGGCTTCCCTGCTCCCAGCAGTGCTCTGCTCACTGGTGGTGGCTGAAAATCTACCTTTGGTGTGGCTGTGAACGTGTGTGCATCAACATACTGGCACACACAAATCGTAAAAGGCGGCTCCTGCAGTTACAATATCCATTGGTTGGAAGTTAGGAGATGCAGTAAGTGACTGTTCATGCCTAGATTCTGCTCCCCTTTGCCTCCATCTCAGGTAGGGGTCCTGTGGAAAAATACAGCACTTCATTGCACATGTCTATGTGGAAGAAAAGGTTTTCTGGGAAAGCTGGTGTTTCCCAAGTCTCAAGTGTTTGACTTCATACCCTTCTTGACATTCCTCCAGGGAAAGTTTGTTGCATGAAGTTTCCCAAAGGCAAACAACAGCCCTCAAGCCAGGCCTGAGAATGACTGCTGTGGCAGAGACCTCGTTCTTCTGCTTCTGTCCTTTGCTTTCGTTTTCCTCCCCCTTGTCCTCCGCTTCCCTTGATCCCCAGCATAAGCAGTGTGTAACCCCAGCTCCTCTAGAAGGGGCACTAGTTTGCTGTGGGGTATTTTGGCTCAGTGCTAAAAGGTTTCTGAAGCATACTCAGGGAGGGAAGGGGAAGAGTAGTGGGACAGAGAATGAGGGGGAGCAAAATGGTTATTCATTTTTAATGCTTTATCTACTGTAACAAAATTGGGATAGCAGTTCACAAGTCTAGGAAAAGGCATGGCTTTAGCCTGAGGGCTCTACTTGCTGCATTTGAGATCTGCAAGTAACAGTCAACTCCAAGCATTTCAAGAAACCTTCACAAATTGTTTATCATGCAAAATGTTAGGCAGCCTAAATATAGGAGGAATGGCCTGAATGATCATGCCTCAAACTGCTTTTTATGCCAGTTTCTTTACCAACCTTTATGTGCTCCAAGCAACAGTGTTCTCCTCTCCCTGCTTTACCTTGGTTGGTTTATCAGCTTCTGGGGATCCTACTTGCAACTCACACACCAAAAAAAAATGTCTAATTCTGTGTTCCTGATGAAATGCATCTATATTTCATGTTCCGTAGCAAGATAAGATGGCAGGAAGTTTTCTTGGAAGTCAATGTTGGCTTGGCATGACTGAGCATTTGGGTAGCAATGGAATCTTCTTTCCAAGCCAGTAAGACCCTCAAGCACCACTGCCTGTGTCCAGCTGGGAGAAGGTGAGTGGGAAAGGTCAGCACTGATGGTGATCTGTGGACTGCCTCAAGGAGACGGGAAAATGCATAAAATAAGGTGGTGGGGCTGGTGCAGGATGGAGGGGAAGCTGCTCTGGAGGAGCTCAGGAGGCAGACAAACTCCTTTGCATTCAACAGTAAATGGTATCAGGAAAAGGTGTTTGGAGAGCCTAAAACGGAGGCTGGGAGGATGTGGAGATGGAGTAAATGAAGCACACGGCTGGCTGCTGTGCCAGGCAGGACTGGCATCTTGACCTCCTCCTTTCCTCACTCTCTTCTCTCTCATCTCACGGCTTCTACTGCTCCTCGTCCCTAAGTTGTGCCTTTTTTCACCCGGTAGTCCACAGCAAGCTCCATAAGCACCCAGTCGCATCCTCCTGACTGCAGCTCTCCTTTCAAAGGCTGTAGGTGGGCAAGCCTGTGAAAATACCTCATCACAAGGGTGCAGATAGCACGTATCTGTGCAGAAAGGGGGTACGGGTGAGAAGAAACTCCACTGTAAGACATCAGAAGATTGAGGCTGTCAGAAAAAATAGTATCATGGAAATTACTGTATTAGATAGGTCCACTGGTGTCTTTAGTGCAGTCTTGTATCTCATGTGAAATGCTCATGGGGATGAGTGAAAAGCCCTTGCAACAGGGAGGCAGGGAGTCTTCCACAAGATGTGTCTTCTGCTCATGTCTGTTATTGAAATTGGTGTAATTGTGGGTCATGTGGCTCTTTATTGCTCCTGAAACTCTCTTGGTATTTAGTTGTGCATATGAAGATTTCATGATATGAGCCATGAGAGGTCTACGGCCTTGATGGCAGTGAGTGCCACAATATGTGTGTTTTCTTGTCTCTGTTTTGCTCCCTGACAGTTTCTTTGAATGATGTCTGCATTGTGACATAAGAAATAATAGAAATTCAGTATAGCTTTTAAATACCATTCATGTATGTCCTCTACGCTTATTTTTTCCCTAGCTTGTTGTCGACTCTTTTGTTGTCATGTGGGTAAATCTCTGCCCTCTTTGGGTTCCCTCTGCCTTGGACTTGATTTATGGCTGGCCACCTTGTCTCCCTGAAGTGATGCAGTTTTCTGGTTTGCCTTTTGATGGGATTCTTCCAACATGTGCTTGCTGGCCTGGCATTTTGGTTGCTACCGTGCTACTCATCCGCTCTTTTGGCAAGCTGTTGCAAAGTTTTCCCACTCTCTAGATGTTACCAGCATGCTGTGCATCATCTGCCAAGTTTCCCACCTTACTGCTTCTTCAGGAAAAAAAACCCACAGTCAGCATTTCCCAGTATTTCTGAGGGGTTTTCTACAGATGGAAATGAATGCTGTATGGGAAGATAGATTGCTACTCATTTCTAATGCCCCGTGTGATCCTTTTCATGCTCCCTAGGAGAAGCAGCTCTTCACAAAGCACTCCTGGGCTCTGTGAGGTGACAAACACTGGGTCCCTTTGCTTGAGTACCTTCCATCCACACTGATGGCTCTTAAGCCACGGTTTGGGCTCAAAGTTTCCAACTGGAGCTGGATTTGAGATTACTGCTGGCGAACCAGCCTGTAGCACAATCACACCAGTCCCTCCAGACCCTGGGAGCAAGAGCGTGTGTGGGCCTGGGCAAGGGCAGTGAGTGCGTATGCGTGGCTGAGAGCTTGGCCTCTGCGAATACAGGATTGCAGGCAGCAAATGGGAATAGTGAGCCTGGAACTGAAAAGATGCTTAGGGTGAGCAAGTCCAGCTGTACTCTGTGCACAGATGCAACGAACACACAGGATCTAGGACAGAACGACAAAACTTTTTTTCTACACTCGTTCTCTGTGCTAAGTCCCTCTAGAAGCAGACCTTAACTCATGTCTTACTGCCCCGTAGAATATGAACCACGATAAACTCCTCCTTGCTTCTCTCAGAACATGGTTCAGGTCCAATTTGAGCCATTTGGGATTCCAGTGTATTTCTAGACCTATGATCTCGTCCTGTTATCTCTGGTCTTTTTCCATCTTTCCACTGACAGACAATCCCCACTTCACATCTTGACTTCCAGCTGCCTGGAAAACAATCAGCAAGTAAACATTGGAGGAAAGACTGGAAAAAAACCGCCCCCGTGTCTAGCGATCGGGCTTGCTGCCTCCAGGCAGGTGCAGGCTGCATGTGAACAGCAGCAATTCACTCAGCACTGCTTTTGAAAGCAAGGAGCTGACTGCACTGGGAAAGCTGAGTGATGTGATGGGTCTGGGGCCAGGGAAGCATCGCGTGTGGATGCCAAGTAGACGGCTGAATTTTAGACGCTGCTAATTTTAGTTCAGCATGATTTGCTTCACTGAGCTCTCCTGGTGCTCCAAATGCTGTCATTCAGGTTAATCATAATTCTTTACAAGACTTAAAACTCTTGGATACAGAAGAATCTGATTTGAGCTTTTTTTTTTTTTTTTTTTTTTCCCCTTAAGATGAGGTTTTCCTGTGTGCTGTGACCTTACCATGAATGCATGTTAGAGCAATACCAGTAATCGTGAACCTGATGTTCCATATTCTCTCCTCCTCATGATATTCTTTAACCTATTTTACATGTAAAACATCTCATAATATGCAGCCAAGTGTTTAAGCATTCAGTTCCCTTCCTTCACCCGCCCCTCCTGTTCCTGCAGTTGGTTGCAGATCACTGCCTAGAATTGGGCAGAGTGGGCAGCAAGGCGAGTTTTGTTCCTGTGAGAATAACTGCTTTAAAGTGATTCTTTATCCAAGGTGACCAGTTCGCAGTGATACCGTATCTCGGCTGAAAGCATGGCAGTTTCTGATGGTGCAGTCATCTGACCCTACCCTTCAACAAAGCCGCGCTCCAGTCCCCAGGAAGGCTTGCTGCAGAGAGCCAGGGGCAGGTACAACTCCACACGTCCTCTGTCTTCTTTAAATTCTGTAACTTTGTCCTGTGTTGATCTTCTAGGCTCAGCTTCCTACGTGTTTGCAGCAGTGAGGGTCTGCATGAAAATTGCTCAGGTATAAAAATGAGACAATGCTTAAAACCTGATTCGAAAATAGACCCAGGCTAATAGAGTTTCATTTAATCTCCAGGTTGCCATTCAAGATCCAGTTTGTGTAGGTTGTGATGAAATGTGGTTACCACCAGACAAGTATTCAGTGCTTCGCGTAATGAAAATTGGCACTTTGCAGCAATTTCTAAACAGACGCAACTGCAGCTGCCATGGGAAGGCTGAGGCCATCTGTTCCTCCCTGCAGCTGCTGGCCCCTTCCCGTGGCCCTCCTCATCCTCATCCCTGGCCCCGCTGTGGGCAGCTGGGAGCACCCATGAGCGCAGAGTGGGCAGTGATGGGGTTCGTTACACTGCAGCAGTTGGAGGCAGAACTGTGCAGGGAACCTGGGGCTGTGATTGCGTGATTCCCATGTATTTCTGGGATCTCTGACTCCAGCATCATGTATTTTAAGTGGGAGTTGGCATGCAATAGCAGTGCAGTGTAGGAAATGTGTGTTATTGCCAGTCTTCTCTGCTTGCCCTGTGCCCATTCAAAGCTGAGTGCTTTGCTTTGTTTCTGGTTTCAGTCCATCAGACTTCACCAGCTTTCTTTGGTTCAGATTTACAAAGCCATGCCTAGAGAAGGTGATGTCATGTTCCCTTTTTACCTTTTCTTCTAGCAGTACCTGCTCAGCATACGGCAACCAGGGTGTCGTCAGGAGCCTTGCCCTGCGAAAGCCTGTCGGTTGCGCAGACCAACATTGTTCTACAGTGGTTCCTCTCTGAATGCTTCTGCTCTGGAAGAAGAGCATGTAAAAAGGCAACTTTTCTACAATGGTGAAGGGGCTTTGCATTCAGCACTTGGTTTATTTTGTCATCGTTTCCCTGCAAAGACAAATTTTGCATTTGTAGGGAGTTCGAAGATGGATCCTTGGGATCTGATCACAAGCAAGGTTGGGAAAGGATGATCATAGCATCATAGAATCATAGAAAGGTCTGGGTTGGAAGGGACCCCAAGGATCACAGAGTTCCAACCCCCCTGCCACAGGCAGGGACACCAACCTCCAGGCCTGGACCTACACGAGGTTGCCCAGGGCCCCGTCCAACCTGGCCTTGAACACCTCCAGGCATGGGGCATCCACCACCTCTCTGGGCAGCCCGTTCCAGCACCTCACCACTCTCCCTGTAAAAAACTTCCCCCTAATATCTAATTTAAACCTTCCCTCCTTCAGCTTTAATCCATTCCCCCTTGTCCTATCATTATCTACCCTTTTAAAAAGTTGATGGTGTTTATGCTATAGCTCCCACCACCCTGGTGTGCTCACCTTACTCCTGGAGCAGTCACTGCTGCAGGATCAAGGCAAGAAAGGATTTGACTCTCCTCAGAGATACATTCCCAGCTTGCATTAACATCCAAGTCACAAGTAAAGATCTGTGGAGATCAGGTGCACAAAGCTGGCATAGTTTTTGTGCAAGTATGAGGCAAGTATGAGCCCTAGCCACAGAAGTTTAACAACTACAAATTTCAAAACTAGCCCATTTATCAATTAAAAAAAAAAAAAATCAGGTCCTGTGGTAAAGGTCTCCTTTCAGTTATGAAAGTCTCCACGTGTCACAAATTTGTCTTTCTACCTGGGCAGAATTGTGTTGATGGGGCTCCTGCCCAGGTGGTGGCAGAGGGAGGAAAGCGGAGAGCCACCGTGCAGGGCAGCAAGTAGAGACTTCCTGCAAGGCCTTTGTTAAGTGTGTTTCTGGGAGCTGGCCCAGGGCCATTTCAAAGTGTCAGTATAATTTCACTGTTATTTCTCAGGTTGAGTTTTGATCCATGAGGCTTTATCTTTGGAAACAACCGTTTCCCAGAGCAGTGTCCCCGTCCTCATGATGAAGGGCTCTGCAGTACATCCTTTGGTTCTCTAAAACACAGCACGCTTCACAGACCTGAAGCATTTCCTAGCTGATTGATGGCAAGTCATTTAATGCAACATGTAGGTGTAAAACTATAAATATATCGAGCTGTGGAACAATATATTTCTTCTTCTCGGGGGTGCTTATCATACACCGCTCTCACTTAAAATGGAGGGAGCAATTGCATTTTATCACCTGTTTGCAAAAAGTCATTATCAGAGGCTAAAATATTTACAGGCAGAACCTCTGAAATCTGATGTCTTGACACACTGTTCTTATTGTTCACTCTATGGCCATGACTGAGACACGATGAAAGCAGAGTCCTCTCCAGCCGGGCAAAGGTATCGTACCGTCAAGTTATGGGCAGAAAATAAATTAGTGTGAAGTGCGAGTGGGTCAGCAGCTGCAGAGCACCTGCCTGTTGTGCATCCTGCCACTGATGCTATGCCTGAGGCTGATCACCCCTCTTTCATCAGAGGATGGTTGTAGCAGTTGGTCAGAGACAGGCTGTGTGATCCAGGGATGGCTGTGGCAAACAGGGAACGGGAATAGGTACTGGGATGAGACGTGAGTGTACGTGCCAGGGAGGCATGGCTTTAGTGCTAACCTCCTGCATCCCTCTGGAGTGCGGTCCTCACACTGACCGCGTGCTGTGGCCACAGTCTTGCCAGCAAAGAAAATAACTGATTATCTGCTTTTCAGCAGTTTACAGGCTGAATGCACATCCGGTGTAATCAGCTTTGTCTTCTGTGGACCTAAATTTGGAAGAGGTTTCAAGCAGTTTCTCTCTGTCATATTACATGTTAACAGCCACCACACATTGGGATCCTTGTGGTCATGCAGTCTGAAGAAATGAAGTTAGTGTTTGGCTAATTCAGGGCTCTTTTTAGGTATCATCCATCTCAAAAGATGAATTTTATTTATGTTTGAAGGGACCGAGCTGGGCTCAGCTTTGACACTTTCTGGGTTAAATGTTAATATTTTTAATCAGAAGTTGACTGATCAGCTTAGGGCCTTTTTAAGTTGTCAGGATTGATAACCAATGTGTCACTGATCGGAATTTTTTTGCCACATTATCCCATATTTAATAAGGGATGAATCCTTTGAATTGCAATACACATGCATAGTCAATAGCTTAATTTATATTAATCATATATTGCATTGTTAGCAACTAACGATGAGCTACATGGTAACAATAAAGCATTCTGTGCAACTGGGCATGTTGCACATCCTTACCAAGGTTTAGGAAATGGAAATAAGTAAGCAACACAATGTGTAGTTTTTAGGCAGCCATCATCAGAAATTACTCTCCCAACATATTATGCTTCAGCACTGTGCACGGGTTATATTTTCAAACAGATCACCTAGCCTATAGCTGCTTATGTTAAATACATGCCAGTCTTATGCACAAAGGTTCAGTTCCAGCTCCTGCAGCCACTTCAGCATTTGCATTTCCTTTGCTCTCTGTGACCGTAACCATAGAATCTCTACAACACTCAGAGAAATATAATCTTTGGCATTTAGTACATTTTCTCCACCCATATGCACGTGCGCTTTTGAAGAAGCAAACAGAAAATCCACATAACTCTGGTGTCCACAGCCAAGAAAAGCTATGACTGGAGAGAGAGGGGGAAAAAACACAAAAAAACAACCCCCCAACAAAAGTAATAGTTATAAAGCAGAAAAGCATTAATTTGGGGAGTTGCACCTCCACCTCCAGGAGTCAGTGCTGCACGCTGCCAAGCTGCGCCGTGCCATCCTGGCAGCGCAGATAGGCTGCTAAGGCCAAAGCAGGTCAGGGGAACATGCCCTGAACCAAGGTGCTCGAAACAGCACCTGAGCAGGGTTTCAGTGCTGTACAGGGCTTGTGCTGGCTGTTATGGAAGAGGTGAGTTTTAATGGAAAGGAGCACAAATAGCTACTATGAATGGCCTGGGGCTAAATGGCTCACCCAGACTATTTTGGCAAATACTTAGGAATGACAAATATATTCACCCATCAGAGCTGGCTCAGCAAACAGGCTGGATTAATGATAATGATTGTGGTGAATAATTCAATTGGGTCTACTGGTAGTCTACCGAGTGAGTCGTACAGGCAGAGAAAATAAGGACAATCAGATGCGTTGCCTGGGTGCTGGATGGCAAGAAAATAAAGAGAAGGAAGTATGTAATGGAGAAAAAGACTACCCAGCAGCTGGGGCAGTCAGCTGGGATGTGAGACACAGATCCACCACATTTCTGCTTGGAGCTGGACAGAAGGTGTTCAAACTGTGGAGCTGCTCTGGGGCTTTTCCAGGCAAAATTACGTGGGGAAGGAGAACAAGTGAGACAAGTCAGGCAAGACCAGGACCAGGCAAGAACCTAAGGAAACTTCTGAAGACATGGATGCATTTCCATGGGAAATCTCAGTTTGAGTCGACTTTTCAAAGGACAGACCATTTTGTCAAAAGGCCCTTGCCCAGCAGTTCAATGCCATTGCTTTTGCATTTCATTACATCCCTATAGCTGCTACCCTTATGCTGTCTGAATGGTCACAGCCTCAGCTGCACTGTGCCCAAACATTTCCACACCTTTTTCCCCTTCCTTTCCCATGTATTTCCTTTTCCTTTCCCTTCCCAGCATCTCTGTCCCTTCTGGCCAAGAGTCATCCCCTGTCCAGCCCCAGGAGGGCCACTGAGATCCGGTGGGTTTTGCCTGGGGCTGGTGCTTGTGCAGAAAATATGGAAGGTTTGTAACACAGTCCTGGCAGTGAGTGCTAGGGAGGGAGAAGAAAGGGGCAAAGCTTCCCCTGAGTTCCTAAAACTGCTCCTTGCAGCAAATTTAGCATTGGCAACACATACTTTTTCACCCCATCCCTCTCTCCATGCTGTGGGGCTGGTTCATGCACTGGTCTGGAAAAGGCCTCCTTTCAGCTTCTTCCTTTACTGATGCACAAGGAGCTTTTACATTCATTTCAGTTATTCAGGCCCTTGTGATGCTGTTTCTGGATGCCTAAAATGTGAAGGACTCGCAAAAATACATGTAAGTCATCTCCCACGGTTTCTGCTCGCTCTTCTGGCATCATGCTTTAGGGAGCCCCATGTAGTGTAGCTCTGTAGGGCCCCTTTTCAAAGCGTCTCTACCTGGATACGTTTGGATCACTTCTGCTTGCAGACACCTTCCCGGTGGGGTCTGCTAGCTAATTGAGTTAGATAATGAAGACAGCAGAATGGATTTATGAATGACCAGGTTACTGATTATGTTACTTTAAACACAGATCCCAGTCTCGCGTTGGGGGTAGGTGCTTGACACTTCAGCATGGGCTACCAGAAGCTTTAAAGATGAAGAGGTCAAACCATGGCCATTACGACCTGAGAAACAGAAACGGGAACAGGAACAGGGAGCAAGCCGCTCCTCCCTGTGCAGTGCTGCAGGCCCTGCATCCACTGGCATGCTCTGCCAGGATGCCTGAGCTGGCAGCTGGGGAGGTCGGAGTGCTCTGCCGCTTCCCCTGAAATGTCAAGGGAGGAATCAATGCTGCTGAAATTGGCCTCTGAAGGATCCCCCCAGGTCCTTCTCACCCCATATTGCCTGGGGTGCTTTGACTTTACACCAGCAGCACCCAGGAGAATCAATTCAGAGATCCTGAGGAGTGTATGGGTCCCAGTCTTTCTCCATCCCCTCTTGCTGAGGATGCAGCTCAGTGGGGATGGGGACACAATGAGACAGGTCTGAGCCTAGGGCAGCATTGTGACTGCTGGAAGGGGTTGAAACCTGCCAGCCCCAGAATGAGAAGTCCTGGCGCAGGGCCAGCCAGTGCACAGAGCAACGCCTGTGTGCAGCGCAGGGGAACTGGGAATGAACTCTTGCAATAATAATAATTTTTAAAAAATAGTCAAGCCTGTATTTCACATTTCTCTCTGCCCTTCCAGCAACCCTTCCTTGAAAAGTTTATGTCTACAGTACAAGAAGCAGTTGCATTTTCAGGCAGCCAAGTTCTCTCCCCGATGTTTTCCATAGCTGAGCTGGCCTTTGCGTAGCCTCAGCGGTGTAGGGGCCTCTCGTGGACAGAGCCGTGTTTGTCTCGGAGGCATGTTGAACTTGGCAGGTACCGTACGTCTAACTCCAATTTAAACCACCACCTTTCCAAAGGAAAAGAGTCTGCAGTACAGAACAGCAGCCGCCACAAGGAAAATCTGCTTACCCGACTGGATAACCCAAGCAGGGTCATTAACAGCAGTTTCTCTATCTATCTTTTCACACAAATTTACTCTACGGTCTCGCAGACACTGACCTAGCTGCCATTTTTTTCCAATTGAAAGAGGCTATACCAGGGCAGCTCAATTGCAATCAACTGGAATAGACTAATGTTTGTTAAGCCAGGCAGAAATACATCCTTAAAAAACATGGGCCAGGCTCACCCCTTCTCACAAGCAACCATCTGTGGTGCGTGTGGATCCGGGGTTGAGCCTGCTGTGCTCCTCGGCAGCCTAATCCTTTCCTGTGGGTTCATCGCTTCCCATGAACTGCAGCAGAGTAAATATCTGACAGTGCATTTCTTTGGAGCCTGGCATAGGTGTTTTTTTTCCTCTTTGGCTGGGAGGAAGCACAAGCTGGTTGCAGATGGGGAAAAGGTTGATGGTGGGTCTCCATAGGTGGCAGGTCCTGTCCTGGAGGGTCTTGGGTAGCTTGCTGGTGGGAAAGGGAAAAGCTGGTCATCCTGCATGGGGAAGAAATCTCTCTTGGAGGGGGCAGCTCTCAGGAGGAGCAATCCTGGTCGGAAATCTCCCTGTGACACACGTCGGGTCTGCAGACTGTGGAGAAGATGGTGTGGAGGGTTTCCAGGTACCAAAGCCTGTATGTGCACCACTGTGGAGTACAATTGTTCTCCGTCACCGTTTCCACGTCCTCGTTAAGCTTGCCATCAATAACACAGTGTTTCTCCTGCAGCTGAGAGCGGAAAGGGCGGCCCCATGGGAGCTGACTCAGTCTGACTCATGTCTCCTGGGAACACAGGGTCGTTTGGGTTAATCTCAGCCCTCTACACACCTAGAGACCCCCTGGGAGAGCGAGGGCATCCCTTCTCCTCTCTCTGCCCATGTGCCCTATTGTTGCCTGCAAAGCCATCTTGTCCTCGGGCAAGGAAAAGCCCGCTTACAAGGACTGGGCTGACGCAATGGATGAGGGAGCCTGGTTCCTCACATGTGTGGTCTATGCCACCACATTTCCTGGTCCTTCGCCAAAGCAGCAGTTCCCCTTCTGGAGTGCCAGGAGCCCCATCGCAGTGGGAGTGCTCGGATGCCCTGGGTCGGGCAGCCTGACCTGGCAAGTCGGGTCTCCCTGGGTACTTTGGGGCAGCATCTAGACTAGAGAAATGCAGCTGAGCTCACTGCACTGTTTTTTCTAGTTTTTTGAACTTGCCCTTTTGGGAAGAGCAGAGAGACAGGGCAGAACAGGCTCGCAGGGAACAAAGTTTAGATTCCTACACTTTATCATATAATGGTGTGAATTCTGAGGTTGATCTTTGCTCAGGCAGAGCAGAAATTTAATGTACTTAATTTCTTAGGAAAGGAGGGAGGGCTTGGGGGAAGGGAGAGCAGAAGAGGGCCTGTCTGTCTGCTGGAGAGTTAAGTGTGCTGCAGCGCTGCTGTATGCCCAGGCTCCAGGCTTCCACAGGTGCAGCCTGGGCTGCGGGCAGCAGCGGGTGCAAGTCAGTGTTGATCTCTCTGTGAGCCGAGATAACACTTCAGCTTGCAGCGATCTTCGCATTGGTTTTTCTGTTTGTTTTTGTTTCTCTCCCAGGACGAAAGGGTGAATACAGGAGGGTCGATTGAGCAGAAAGGTAAAAGATCAAAGCCAGCCTGTATTACCACCTTTCTGGCAGGTGCCATGATGCAGAGCCCATCAGATGGGCATAGCTGGGGTTACGGATGGATAAGGGAGGAAGAAGGAGTGTCTCCTGAAATGCTTGTCTCCAGGCAGTCTAGATCCAAATTCAAATTTTCTAGTTAAAAAAAAAAAAAA
>KL267336.1:41449-53732 GCA_000699545.1 Podiceps cristatus
TTTGTTTTTGTTTCCCTCCCAGGACGAAAGGGTGAATACAGGAGGGTCGATTGAGCAGAAAGGTAAAAGATCAAAGCCAGCCTGTATTACCACCTTTCTGGCAGGTGCCATGATGCAGAGCCCATCAGATGGGCATAGCTGGGGTTACGGATGGATAAGGGAGGAAGAAGGAGTGTCTCCTGAAATGCTTGTCTCCAGGCAGTCTAGATCCAAATTCAAATTTTCTAGTTAAAAAAAAAAAAAAAAAGGGGGGTGGTGGTGGGGGGGGTGGTGGTGTGTGTGGAATAAAAGCTTTGACACTGGCAGTCTGTGCCTAAACATGTTTTTTACAGGAACTGTTAAGTTTGGGAACAGGACAGCAACTCTGATGGAACAATAAACAAAATGTTAAAGTAAATGAGAATGATTGAGGTTGCCTTTGCGGTTGTACGCTGGTGGTGCTGTCCAGATCCAGTTATATTTTCCTGTTAGTGGCATGCTCCTTCCTCAACCTCTCCCTCTTTTTTTTTTGTCTGCCCACTTCCTATTTTCTACTTGCCCTCTTCCCAAACTATTCTTTCCACCATTGCTTTGAACCTTCATCCATCCCAACTTTTCATGATGCCCAAAGGTCTTTGCAGTTCATCCAGTGTAAATATCTGTTTTCCAAAGCCTCCAAGAGTTTTTCATGCCCTTCTCTGAGGCTGTGGGTTTGGGTTTGTTTGGTTTTTGTTTGGTTTTTTTTCCCCCCCTCAGTTCATTCTGCAGACAGGACACCACTGCTATCCCAAAGCATGACTGGATGCAGTAGACTAGACCCGATCTCAGGTGCCATCAGAGGTGGCGATAGATTTACCTGTTGGTCCGCTCCCTATTTATTGAATGTTAGATTATCACTTTCCACTATCCCATCCCACTGAACTTGAGCAGCAACACTGAGTCTAGGGTGAGGGGGGGAGTCAGTAAACCCACAAGGCACAGCAGTGGCACAGCGGTAGCACAGCGGTGATAACTGCTCTTGGTAAAAGGTGTGAAGTCTCTGTCTCCCTCATCTCATCTGGATACTCTGTACAGTACCCAGGAGAAATGTTGCTAACACCAGCCCTTGTGAGTTGTCGTCTTGGATGTGTAGCAAGACCCTGTTATCAAGGTCCTCTCTTCTGGATGGCAACCAGGGCTCTGATGCACAAAATTAAAAATGCTGTGGCAGCTTATTTCCCATTAGGGAAAAAAAAAACCCAAACAAAACAAAACCCCCAAAAACAAACCAACAGCAGATCTATTGAATTAACCAGATGTGTTAGTAATGTAAAGCGTGGCTTGACCTATGTCTCCACCCTGTCTGAATGTCCATTTATGCTGTTTCCCCGCACTTTCAATTTCGTGTGCCACAGCTGAAAATATTTTTTTTCTTTTTTTCTTTTTTTTTTTTCCTGTGCAGCCCATGGCAAAGCTGCTGGGGGAGGCAGGAGGTCCCGGCAGTGGGCTGCCAGGCTCCTCTTTCTGCAGGGATGTGGAAGCGGTTTTGGGATGGGCATCCTGAAGAGCCTGGTTCTGCCGAAGCCATCAGTAACTAAGCGTGTTGAAAGCTGTAGGATCAAGCTCAACTTTGAGGATTAACACTCAGGAACCCACATACTACATGCCTTCAAATCTGATGTGATTAATCATGTTTTCATTTGCCTTTTAGTTCTTGATTTTCTTGTGCCAGCACTTTTAAAGCTTTCTCCAAAACTGAGGGAAAGAAACATAATTTTCTCCATAGGCAGCTGAGCTTGTTGTGCAAAGATTTGGGGAGTCAGGGCTTTGAGAGGAACACAAAGTATTGCCATACTGGCAGTGTAGCTGTGGCACCTTGCAACATGTCTCATTGCTTCCTCAGCAGCCTCTTCCCGGCTCAGGGAGACGGGTGAGTGTTAGTTCAACTTTTAAAAAGAAAGAATATTTCTTTCAGCTAGGAAGTCTAAAACTCAAGTCTGCAAATTACTTAGTGAAATTTTGCATCAGAAGCTGGATTCAATAGCAACCGAATGGTTCCCTAAAAGTCATGGATCTGCCTTAGCATATAGGTATGTTTCTGATTTCAGAGACTAAATATGGCTCTATGGTACTGCAATTTATGCTACTGGGGAGGCTGGCACTAATGCAAATATGCTGTGAAGCTATATGCTTCCTTCTCACTCTGAGCAACAAATTCCTCCCACCTTGAAAAAGCTGGTTTCGTCATTATTTACAGAGCTGGTCTTATTAGTAATGCACTTCTCTGGAAACAAAGTTTCTTCCAAGAGTTAAAAATATGCATAACCCCATAACCGGTTTAAAATATATCCTAGTACCATTCAGTGAAAGCTACTTAATTGGAACTCCCACTCAGCACTTTGCAATTAACGGTGATGCTGCTGTTTAGGAAGAAAATAGAGGCGAGAGAGTCTTAAAGCCAGAATACAAAATACAATAATGTACTGTCTGAAAACACGGTGCACAGCTACAGACACTATCAGTTATTTTTCATCTCCATGTCTCCGGGTCACAAATGAGTCCTACGCTACTCCCAGCTTATTTTTGGCATGGTGCCCCTGTGCCATAGGGGAGGCTGGGGACTGTGCGGATGAACCGCCGCACGTGTTCCTCTTCCCTGCACTGAGTGAGGGGTGTGAGATACTGAACGTGTATTAGCTATCTCCCAGGTCTTCCTTGCTGCACCTTTTCAATCCTGGATTCACAGTGCATCTGCTCAAAGGGTCCTGAAACTGAAGATGCTGCTTTGGGCAGAGTGAGGGAGAGGACCGTCTGATGCAGAATCCCTGAGTCATGTCCCGAATTCCCCTCTGCAGCGAGGCTGCGGGGTAACCTTGAGCTGCGCTCCTCTCGGCACAGAAGGTACAGCAGGATGCAGCCGTGAACTTCTGCACGGAAACACCTGCGTGAGGACCCCCTCCGATGCTCCCCCGCTCAGGGCTAGTGAAAAGGCAGCTTCATGGTGCGGTGAGAGCCAGCATTCTTCATTAAATCACAGAGGAACACAGCTGTAGGTAAGGATTTATCCTGTAGCGAATGAGGTTTTCCTCCCTCCCTAGTCCTCTAATTCTCCCTCGTATTCAGGCCTGCATTTCCTCACTGACCTTCGTGGAGCTTGCTTGGGATACAGATGTTGGGGGTCAGTGCAAGTGGGGGGCAATAGTGCCTTTATTTAACTTTTTCACACATAACTGGCTGACGAATGACAAGAAAAAACAAAGACCTCAGGCATGTGGATTAAAAATTACGAAGTGGGGGTATTTGATGCTGGTTGCGCAACCCAAATCCCACCAACAGTGTGATCTTAAGCTCCGCTGCTGCTTTTTTGCAGGGCATGTTGGGCTAGGGGAGGAGAAGGCCCAGGGGCACCTGGGCTTTGCTTTGTTTGTCCCAAACCCTCCCCTAGATTAGACAAAGTAGTAAAACAAAAGAATCCCCTAACCTAAGGACAAGAATTTCCTTGTTGACGAGACCAGACTGGCTGAGCAGTTCCTGGGGGCTTTCAGCAGGCTAACCACAAATGTGCTGTGGAGCCTCGCACTCTGAGTGCAGTGTGGGTAGAAACTGCTCCCCTTTGATGTTGGACCTTGAACCCATTTCATTTTCAGTGTAACTGGCCTTGTTGCCATGGCTGTTACAGCTTGCAAAGGTGAAGCGGTGAGTTTGCACCAAGAGAGGCTGGAAGCAGCTGTGGTTTTTCCTCCTGCCTCCCACAGCTGCCCCCCACCCTCCGCCTGACCCCCCCGAGGTCTGACGGCGAGGAGATGCCTTTAGCTTACATCAAACCAGCCCCATTGCATTCAGCCAGGCATATCATCGCATCGCCGCAGGATGGGGAGAGGCTGGCTCCCCCACTGCCTGCCCCTGCAAACCTCAGCGCAGCTGCTGGGGTAAGAGCCTACAAGCAAGCCAAGTCCTTCGCACAGCCACCGCAGCTCTCGCCCTAGCAGGGAGGTGCTGTGTGCAGGACTGGTGATGATCAAAGGCCAGCTATGAGTCATCTCAAGTCCGATGAATGATCATTAGTTGGGGGAAGAGGTAATTAGACCGGCTTCGCTATCTCGCTGTTATGCTCGGGGGAGTAATGGGGTAGTATTGCTGCCATTGAAGAACTTTATTTGTTAGGAGTGACTCACTGGGTATGCGTCACAAATTATACATGGGAAAAACTGCCAGTGCGCCCTGTTGGGAGTTGAAAGTCCACTGCAATGTGCCCAGACAATCCTGGCAGCTGCCTGAAAACGATACCATCACCTGGTGAGCGCTCCCCTCCCTTTCATCTCACCTAGAGGGAACTATCAAAGTCAGGTCTGTTCTTGCCACCCGTAACTCCACGGGCTACATACCTGCCCCACTGCAGAAGCTGAAGGGGAAATGGGTTTTGACAAAAAGTCATAGCAGAGTATCAGAAGAACCAGATGCAGACCTCTGGTATCTCAGGCTGCCCAGGTGCCGTGAGGACTTTGTAGCCCTTGAAAGCGAATTTAACCTCCTGATCTGGGTCAAAGCTTCATGACTTCTGTTTCAGTAATAAGCTACAGTGAAGTTTGATCACAAAGCTAAGACACCTGCAGTATCCAAAATCTGTCCCCATATCTGAATTTCACAGTTGACTTGGCCCATCTTTTGTTTAAAAATAAAAAGATTGAGTGAACTGTTAATTGACTGATTTTTATCCCATGGACTTGTAAATTTCAGTTGAACCAGGTCTTCTTAATAAACTTAATAAACTTTTAAAAGATGTATTTCCTAATATTCCTGCTTCCAGAACAGCCTGAGGTTTGGAAAAAATGGAGGCGATCAACAATGAAGAGACAAAATAATTGCTTGGATCTTTACATTGGTTTTGCACTTTGAAACCTAATTTTAGATTGCAGCTGAGGCTTAAGTTTTGTTCTTAATTTGCCCAAAATGTTTTTCTCTCTTCCACTAGAACAAACCCGGGCAAAGTGTATTTGCCCTTCAAAACTTAGTTCTGAGAACTACTCAGCACAGAGTTACTCAGTGTAATGAATGTAAACACTGGGAAGATTGCTTATTTCCTTTCTGCATGTTCTTTTGAGTTGGAATTTGATTACAGTGTTTGAAGAATATCCTCTTACTGTATAAAAACACAATTATGGAGACCTGGTCCTCACCCTTACTTTGGTGGAGGAGTGCTGCTAAGGTGTGTAGCTATTAAGCAAGTGTGTCATGTCTTGTGCCAGGGTACTGTGCTTGGACTCTGTTGGGATTGCTCTGTGGTGTCTGCTTTGAGATAGTGGATCCTGGGCCAGATATTTCTGCTTTTTCATGAAAACAGCCTTTGCATAATCTCAGGCACCCTGAGAGGGTAACGAAGGGCTTGATCCTGAAAAGATGCCAAGAGCTGCGGCACAGCCAAAAGCTGGGTGGCTTGTCTCTGCCGCCCATCCTAGGCAGCCCAAGGCAGAACTGCGCTTCCCGTGAAGGCACCCGTCGCCTCCTGTTCAGTCTGTGCCCCTGGCTAACATGCAGGCATCGCTTCCCTGCACGGGGACACCCGCAGGGGACGGGCATTGAGGCAGCACCCAGCTTAGCAATATCCAGCTGGTCCACCAAAGGTGTGTCCCATCGGGTGTGCCTGGCAATTGCTGCCTCTGCCGTGATCGATACTGGAGATAGGTGAACTAAAGCTGCCCCTTTGCTGAACATACGCAAACACACCCCTCTCCCAGACACACACGCATGCAAAGCCAGAAAAAAACAGGGCCCAGAACTGCAGGGTATAATATAATGAAAATCCGCTGGGAAAAGCTCAATACCTGACCTGCTGAAATTCTTCCATTCTTGTCTCAATGTCCAAGAAAGAGGCTGGTGAAACCAGGTGGGTGTTTTTCCAGGAGATTTGAGAAGAAAGACAATGGCTTGCTTGCAGGCTGGTAGGACACTAGGGAAGAACATGGTATGCCCTGCAAGACCCGCACTATGGGGGTTTTTTGTGGTTGTTTTGGGGTTTTTTGGTTTTGTTTTTCTTTTTTCCCAGCCTCAAAGAGTTGGGGAAGCTGCAGACTGTACAGTGTGCCTGGCAGACGGCTCCCTTACCCAAGCTGGGCTAGCAGTTGGTAAGCTCGCCGGGGCACCGACTGCCTTGCACCACGGCCAGGCACGGTGCAGGCACACCAGGACTCTGATCTCTTCTGGTCAGAGCCCATGGGTGTTTCTGTGACTCAGTGGGGAATCTTGTCCTGTTTTCTATCTGTCTCCAGAGTCAAAAGCTCATTTTGCTTTTCCCTCCCCCAGCCGCCTGGGTGGCTTTGTTTAGAAGAAATTATACAACTAAATAAGAGACAGTATGAAAAGCCAAATCTTGAACCGATCCGTGGGCACGACTGCACTGTGGGTGATGTGTGGACAGGCATGTCTCTCGGGGGTTAATCTCCTGAGCATCCAAAACAATGAGAGGGCAGATATAGCCGCAGGGCTGCGGCGGGAGCTGTCGGAGGGACACCCAAAACCAGGGACACACGCTGTGTTTTCCGGCTTGGGGGAAGCCCATGCTGTGCTGCTGGTATCTCTGCTGATGAAACCATGGCTTGGCCAGATGTCCTCTGTTTTGCTGTGAATATCTCTCTCTCATGAAAGAAACTGTCTTCTCCCTTCCTTTTTCTTTCACTGCTTTCAAGCCCAGTTCACTAAACTACTCCTGTATCATCTGCTGGTCACGTCCCTCTTTTCTGAATTCACGCCAACAGAAATCAGGATAGATGGTGGCTAATTCGAAGTAAGGAGAAGCGTTCACATCCATAGCGTCAACACAGAGGCGTGTGGGCACGCATCCGGTGCCTGCATGGATCACTGCTCCTATGGGGCCACCACTGTGGAGAGCTGGATGAGCTGCCCCAGTCACGGTCCCACGTGGGGTGCAGAGCAAAGGCAGCCTCTCAGGTGGGAGAGGAAGGGGAGATCAGATGCTGCCGAGTGTTTTATGTTAACAGCTTGCTGAAAGCTGCATCAGATGTTGAGATTAAAGTTGCTACTTCACACACTTTTGCTTTTGTGGTCAGTTTTGCCAGGACCACAATGGTGGTTTTGTAAAACCACAAAAGCACAATTAGAAAAGGCAAGGCCAGATCCGGAGCTGGGTGTGAGATGTTACATCAGTTTGCCCTTGCTGATTTTCTGGTCCACAGTTTTCAGTCATGCCAGCTAAAGCACAGCAGACACAAAGCCTGAGTATGCAGAGGGTGATATTGCACATCCCCACCAAAAACAGTGGAAATCTTGCTGTCAGAACCAGGGACAGGATTTCATTGAATTTACTCAAAAGACAAAGATGGTAGTGACAAGGGGAATGGTATGAACCTAAACCTTCTTGCATTTTTAAGACTGAAAATTAGTCTTACTCTAACCCTTTCTGAAGATTTCTTTTTGAGTGTTTCTTTTACCCTGCCACTGAGCTGCTGCTGGCTGCCAGGGGGCTGTCAGTCTGTCCCACACATTTGCCAGGCCTCACATAGTTTCTGTCAGGGAGAAGGGAACGGTGATTGAGAGCAGCCTGGTAAATAGGTCATCCAGGATCCCTTCCTATGGGTGGATCACTGCTGTCCAAAGCAAACCCGAACCGCTGGCAGACAGACACTTCGTCTTTGGGGTCTCCTGCAGTCCCAGAAAGCCAGGGTTAAATGTCTCCTCTCGCTGCTGCTTCTTTTTTTTTTTTTTTTTTTCATCTGATAAGACCAGAATGGAGAAGCAAGTGCAGTCCAGTCTGCCTTGAAGTCATAACATGTTTCAGATGGGCTTTGGAGAGAGAGGAGGTCCACAACGGAGCTGGATCTCAAAGAGATACAGGCTATTTATCATGGTCCAGTTTTCTTTGCTCACCAAATTCAGTCTTTTGCCTTGGTACAAAAGGACAATAATAATGATTTAAAAAAGTAAGTTGGAGTTTTACACCACTCATTATACCATTATCATGATAATAAGTGACTATAAAGTACATACAGGATCTAGAAAGTCAGATTTTCTTTTTTAGCAAGTAACTTTTATAGGTAGAGTTAGTTTTCTGTTAGCTTGGCACTGCCTGACAGACACGCTGTATTATTTTTAATAAGCCAGAAATCTGCTCCAAGATTGTTGTGGCTGAAGAATTAATAAGATAATGTTTCCATTTTAGGAAATCCCCTGGAAAAAAAATGTAAAAAAGCCTAAAAGCCACTAGTCTGATTTTCAAGGATCCTTATTGTCCAGGGCTCCCATCAGTCAGTGAGACTGGAGGCAGCACGGCATCTCCCAGCTGCCAGCTCTACAGTGCTGAGGGGTTTTACTGGTGCAGATGGGGGAAGAGCCTGGCTTGTAAAATAAGGCAGAGTCTACCCCAGGAATACCCATTTCTCTATTACTCTGTTCTGCCACGGTGGGACCTCTCTCAGGCTGCCTGCCTCCCCAGCGATGGAGCGCCCATGGTGCACACAAACAAGCCTCTCCAGGTTTTTGGTTTTGGTTTGTTTGGGGTTTTGGTTTTGGTTTTGTTTTTGTTTTTGTTTTTTTTTTTTGCCTGGCCCTGATACTAGAAAAGCCATTTATCTGTTTCTCCGAAGAGGCAGCCATAGAGACCTGAACCTTCAGCGAATGGGAGGGGAATTTATTAAAAACAAAGGAAGACTGCAGGTGTAAAGCGTTTGTCATGCTAACACCTGTGCAAACCTATCGCTGTGCCCTTGCTTATCTCCTTCCCACTCACTGCCTTTATTGAGTCCAGTGTCCTGCTAACTGCAGACATATTAATCAGGCAGTTAGATTAGAGCAAAGTCACTGCCTCTGTACTGCCTTATCTAGACAATATAAATGTGTCATTATATAGATCAGGGCCAGGCCAAAGAGGGTTTTTATACCTTTGTTATGACCAAGCTGCTCACTCCTTCCTGTTTACGTGAATTCCCTGGGCCTCAGAGGGAAAGCCAACCTCCTTAGCGACTGTAGCAGCCCTCTGTTGTCTCACCTCTATAAATAAATACATATAAATATATAGTATTTTTCTCCCGTTCCACCATCCTTTCAGCATTTGCAGTCCTTTCCCTGCCAATGTCCATTTTCTCCTTCAAAAAACAGACCGATGAAGCAAGGTGTCTTTTTGACCCCGTCCCTTTTGCAGCCCATAGTTGCATTAGGTCGGGGTTTTGCTCAGGGCAGATACCTCTCAGTGATTTCTGCAACTATGCATTTCGTAGGCTTTGGTTTATTACTGGGTTTCCCATCCTTTTCCCGCTTCCCAGAGTTCTGCGATGAAGAGGTTGAGGTACGGCGGTGGAGCTGGTCCAGCTGCGTGGGAAGGGGCTTGCCCAGGGTGGCGGCAGGGCAGGGCAGGGGAGGAGGAGGAAGAAGCGAGGCAGGCGTGCAGGCAGCACCGCCACGCTGCCCTCGCCGCGGGACAGCATGATCTTAATGCCTCCTTTCTGCCTCTCTTCTCCCCTGCCACCGCAGGCGGAAGCCTGGTGTCTGTCACCTGGGTTTTGGCCTTTCTCCCAGGGCCTGGGCTTGCCCTTTATCCATCCGGTTTTGTTTACCGAGCTCGCAGCCCTGGAGGCTGTGGCAAGGAGCGTTTCCCTGCACAAACAGAGCAAAATCCAACCCAAAATCTCTCCTTTTCCTTTCCCCTTTTTACATTTTTGATGGCAGTAGATAAAGCTGTATACAAACAAGAGCTCTGAGAGTTTCACTGTCTGCCTGGTGTGCTAAAAACGTATCTTTAGTGGGCATTCAAAACACAAGATGCTCTTGTGATAAAACGAGTCGCGGGCACCATGGCAGCAGCGAACTGCTATGCTCTAGCTGGGTTTCCTAGTCCCCAGCTATCAGAATACCTCTGGAGAAGCTGTCCTGGTTTTCAGTCACCTTCTTTTTCTCCTCCTTGCTGTTTCTGGTTCATTAAAATCAGAGGTGGACTGAAGGTATGTCCTGGGAACTGAATGTCCTCGTCCTTTGGAGATCTGAGTCACAGCTGAACACAGGAGCAAATGTCACGGCTGAGTAAAGGGGATGGGGTCACAAATCTATGCAGCAAATGCCTTACTTTTTATAAACAGCCAAGAAAAACACAGCAAAATCCTCACAGCTTCTTTCATGGATTAGTACGCATGTACAACATACATGGTTATAATATTCATAATCAAAATATTTACCAGTTCTGTTAGTCTCCATAAATCCTTCTTCCTCTTTTGCACGTAATATAATTCTCCAAAGGCTCGAAAATGTGCATGGTGAGTCTCTAACGCACATTTTATTTGCTGATTTCCTGTGGCTCCGTATAGGCATTTTAACTTCAACAGAACATCTCAGAAACAGGATTTCTGAGACTCACAACCATATTCAGGACATCCAGCAGAAAGATTTCTAAGTCTCTGGAGACATCCCCGCTTAAAACCATATTTGCTTTTCTGGCAGTTTTCTGAGAGCCTTTGAAAGTGGGGAACAGTGCCATGAGTGTTAAGCTTTTCTCTCCCCACTGCTACAACTCCAGCAGGCGTCGAGTCTCATGTGCTTGTACTCGCCATGCTGCTGGGAATCTGGTGTGTTGTGAAAATGACTGAGATTATTATGACAAAAGGTTCCCTCCACCTTTTGTACCAGGAATCTCTTTTGCCCCAGGAAATGTCCATGTTTCCGAAAATGGCTTAGCAGTAATCTTGCTGCAAACTGCTCTCTTAAAGGAGCTGCTCCTGTTCGCAGCATCCTGTGCTGTCAGAGGGAGCGCGCTGAAACAGATGCATCATGTCTGGCAAATTTTGTGGTGCTAATTTCTACCATGACAGTGATTTTCTTTAAGTGGCTCGCTGGGATAAAATAAGATGAGAATATATCACCTAAGCTGGTAAATATAAAGGCAAGTTCTGTCCTTGCTGCAGATACGATGCGGGCTCCTTGGTCCTCGGTGCCACTTTCTCCTCCACATGTGGAAGTCTGGTGGCCCCTCACCGCTGTGAGCGTCATTACAGGCAGTCCATGAAGGTTACAGGCGTCTGCAGCACGACACACTGTACGTATGGTAGGTAGCCCCCAAATGAGTGGAGAGCCAGAATGCCCTTGGGAACCGCTAATGGCTCCATAAACTTGGAGAACATAACTTTGAGTGGCTGTAAGTGACAGGCAGGTCCCCAGAGTGATTTTGGTCATGTATGCACTCCAATGCAATGTGTACAGTAGCTATTTTTGCTTGTTTGTGTAATAAACCTCTCTCAGAGGTTTTTGCCTTTTAAGTTCCCCCTTGAGTGGCATTTATGGAGGGTGAGATTGTCACTGTCCCTGTGAAGTCTGAGAGAGGGTGATGCTGTCACTACTTCTCTAATGGCTGCGCACTGAAAGCAGGCTTTAACACCTTCAGAGCAAAGATCTCTGTAAGCAGGACACCATGTAGCCTCTGAGACACCGAGTCAGGAAAATCTTAGTTTTCTCTGCAGCTGAGGCAGGTGATACAGAGAACAGGGTGATACAGGCAGGCGATACAGGGAAACCCTGCACCAGTTCCAGTGAGAGAGTCAAGCACCAGCACCCAGCCCTCACGGGTGCCTGCGGAACCGAACTTACTTGGGTTTCTGAACCCAAAGCCTCCATCACTCGAGCAGGAAACCCTTCTCTTCGGGTGGGTGTTGTCTTGCACATTCAGCTCTATGATTTGCATTAAAAGATCTCATCCTGCTGTCAAAACAGCAAAGCTCTCACATGTTATGCTCTGCCACAAGCTAGTAAATATGAAATATATTCAAATGCAGAAGGCATTCTGTTGCCTCCTTGCAGAAGCTGATCAATATCTTCTCTTTCAGCTAGTGCTGCTTCAGTTAGCAGCAGACAAGCTGTTGGGTTTAGGTTTCCTGGGCTGACTTTATTTTTAGCTGGGAGTGGCATTTTTCTTCTGGAAGCTTTCCCTGCCTCACATCATGCAAAGAAAGCCGCTTGCTGGCATGACACTTTCTCCTCCTTGCTACTATTTTCTCTTTGCTGACTTTGTAGCCTTCAAAACATCAGTTTGCTTATTAAATTATCACGCTCCCCACAGTGAGAGAGAAAAATGACTTAGTGCACAGCTTGCGGCCGAGCATCGTGTTACTGTGAAGGGGTCGGCTTGTGTTGGGGAGGTGGGCAGGCTGCAGCGGGCGATGGGGACTGGCAGGGCAGGGGCTGCGCAGCGGCTGCAGCTTTGCAATGCTGTTGAGCTCACCAGCGCCTGAGACCCCTCTCTGTGCCAGGTCAGACATCTCCGCGTCCAGGTCTCCTGGTGAAGCAGGTGAAGCATTTCTTTATCGAATTCATGGCAAGGGGGTGGGTGGGGGGT
>KL267337.1:0-30427 GCA_000699545.1 Podiceps cristatus
AAGTCCCTCTCGGCAGGGCTGCTCTCAATATACGTGTGCTTACTATATTTAATACACACACAGTGTGTTATGGGTTAAATATCTGTACTGGTAATCATCAGCAGCTCCAAAGACAGCTAGTAAAAAAGCTGAAAGTTCTATTGGCATTGATGTCTAATGAAGTGCCTTCAGCAAGTATGTGCTGATATGAAACCACAAAGGTCAGACTTGTGCTAAGCTGTGCATTATATTTGAAGTCCAGAAGAAATGGCAATCTGTATTAAAGTTCAAAACCTGTGTGAAATGAGACTTGATTAAAATAATACAAGTTGTTAGCTCTGAGATGGTTCTTTGTGTGGAAAGAACAAAACTCACTACATATAACTGTACAGTATAAAAAGCACTGAAATCTTCTCATGTGCATTTAAAGCAGTGCTTAGCATTGTAATAAAACACATGGTTCAGTTATAATGTGGGGTCAGTAATGCAAGGAGCAAGAAGAAGAGCGTTAAATTAAAGAAAATGAGAGATCTGACTGACTATCAGTTTAGCACTATTACTCATGATGAGAAGTAAAATGAAGTTCATGACCCCATCTACTCTGCCTCTACTCTCTGCTCCTTCATGTCCTTCATCAGAAGGCACTTCCTCAAGGAGATTCATAAATCCATAGTTTTCTCCAATGAACTGGCACACACTTCTAACTGTTCTAACCACAGTACTTCTACAAACAGAAAAAGAAAAGCTGCTGCTCTGAGGCAATTACTATGTCCTCTGCTTGTGACTGATAGATATTTGGTATTTTTCTCTTAAACTAGATGGTGACATCCTGACAACATTTCTTCAGTCTCTTTGTATAGTGCTGTGCACATTTACATTATTATATATAGTACATAGCAAAGAAGAACCAAATAGTCCTCATAATGCATTTAACCTATTTATTACTCCTAGTAATAAGCTCGTACTGGTTTATTTCAGCTTGAAGAGTAAGCTGATCTTTTCCAGAAAGCAGCTACCACTTAACTTTTCATAAGCAAGTGTACTAACAGTATCTTTGGTAAGACATTTATGGTATAGAGAAATCCATCTTTTGCAATAACAGCTATTAAGAGCCATAAACTAATTGCAGATAATGGCCTACCATTCAGCAGCAGTAATTCAGCCACTTTATCAAGATATATGGATTTAAGTTGACCACTTTAAGACCTCAGTATGCATGAAGAAAAGGGAATAGATTGTGAAAAGACTTGTTAAAAGTAGCAAAGATGATCCTTAGTTGCCTACAGATTATGGCATTGAAATGAGAGTCTAGATTTCAAGTGAACTTTCAATGACCTCCTATTGCAAACAAGATAGTGATGCAAAACAAGCAGAAGACCACGAGGGGCTGGGGCAGCAGAGCAGCCTCAACTGAGAAAATGGGAGGTCTGGTCCCACACTGGGCTTCCTAAGCTGATAAATGGGAGTCAGGATATCCTGCACTGTGCAAGACAGAGAGTTTGGGGAAATGTGGCTCATTTGGCAGGTCTTCTCTTAAGAAGAAAGGCCAAAAAAATGCAAAAGGGAGATAATATGGCCTACAGCAAGAAAAAATACATTTGAATATGTGGGCAATGGGTACAAACTGGTATCACTTCCTGCATGTAACCGTTTGGAGGACGTGCAAAGGAGTTGGTGTTGAGTATCAGAGATCTTTCACACAAAGGGTGGTGGCAACCAGCTTCTCCTTGCCTCTGTCTCAGAGCTGCATGATAACTGTAGGACATGAATTAGTCAACATGAGCTGTAGGTGGGACTGAGTTGTAGTTGAGTTCCTTCCTTGCTTTGCCTCCCATCTTCTGAGGACTGAGTAATAGAGAAACCAGTAGAATTTAGAATAAGGAGGTCCTTTCTGATCTACTCTTAACACTAAGTATTTCCCGCTTTTCTTCTGTCAGCCATGCTCGGGGTAAGCCAATACCTTCACAGCCTGCCTACTTAGATAAGCCTGTGCTCCCATCACCTTGAGGAGTTATGAAGCCTTTCTGGATGCTACAGCATAGTTTTCAGAAGGCTTCAGTGGCTGTCTCCTTACTGCTTCCCAGACATCTCAAATAGCACCTCCAACCATTCTGGTGGCTTTTCTCTTCCCTCCACAAAAACACATTTCAAAATAAAAAGATTTTTTTTTTTTTATTTTTACATATTCAATTGGTTCTTTCTGTCACATACATAGATACAAAGTGGACACAGCTATGCTTTCATTTTAGGTTTTCGTGTTTTGTTTTCCTTGCTGATAGAGCTATAGAGAAACAGAGTCAGATTGGAAGGTTAAAAAGAGAGAAAGATAAAACACTGGGGTCTAGTTAGTAGTCTCATAAGGCAAAATGAGAGTGACCCACTCTGGTATGCTAACAGTTATGAAGCTGGTAAGTAAATATTTAGTAGGAAGATTGGTATCAATATTTAATTAACACATGAATGCAAAGATATCAGGCCTGATGTAGAAAACATTGAGGGTCCCTGAAAGGTAGATTATTTATTAAAAGCATAACATCTGGCTCCCTGACATGGATCAGAGCCCTGGTAGGGATATCGGGGTGGAATGAAGTGGGCTCTTCTCTCTTCTGACTGAGGGTATGTGTGGCACTGGGTGGGGCTATTTCACGCTATGCATGCTTTAGTAATGCATAGGGAGATGTTTATAAAAGTATTTGAGTAGTGAGGGAAGCATAAATTCCATTAAGGAAAAACACATTAACAGCAGGAAATCATAAAAAACAGTAGTTCATCCCAGGCAATTTACTTCTGAAACAAATGGCATAAAATAACATGTTACAGAGGAAAGGGAATAAAGGTGCTCAGGATGAAAACGGTGCATGAAGAATGGCAGTCTTATAGTTCTAAGATGCTGCCTGGGTCTTCAAAGACGCATCCATGCCTGTTACTTCTTTGAGTGTAGAAATCCACCATTTAGGTTCAGCAAACAGATGGGTTGGTACCCTCACTCCCTTCTTCTGAGCCTGAGGATGTAAAAGTGCATGACAGCTGCCAGAGACATTTCTGTGATGCAGACATTTTTTGAGAATTGTGGAGGGTTTTTTTGTGAGGGAAAAAATGAAGGAACTGAACATGGGAGTTTTCTGATAATTCTCTTTGCAGCTCATGGCACCTGAAATACTTGTTTCCTCAGGCAAGCCCTTTATCCTTCAGCCTCTAATCGCTAAATCCCTCAGTCTTTGTCATGGCAACACCTGCCAAACCCTGCCAAACCTCCTCCCTACCTTCTCCCCTTGAGAACACCACCTGATCTCTCTGTCTGATAACAACGGTGCTCCAGTAAGACTGTAATTCCTTTTTCTATTGGGCTCACCTCACCTATTATGGAAACACAACTGTCTGTAATAAAACACAGCGCATGGTGTACAGTGATGCTGTACAATGACAGGGACATGAATCAAATGTCTGAGAGATGAATAAAAATAATGTAACTTTAAATAGGAGAATATGATTACTGAAAGTGGAATTAGGTTTGGACACACGATAAGACTCCATCCATCTGTGAAAGATGCCAGAAGATTTTTTTAATGAGATTTTCAGTTATAAACGTTGAGACACCATCAGTCCTGAGGTGATAAGATTAGTTTGATTGTGTGTAGCTATGAGAACAGGAGTGCATATAAAGAACTGACCTACTGTAGAAAAGCAATTAGGGTCTACAAGGGGGCTAATCGGCAAATAAAACAGCTATACGAAGTATCCCATGGCAAAAAATATTAGATACACTCTGTTATAATTTAACAAACATTTGTAGATAAAATTGTGGTTATGGGTGACTTGAGGCATAAAATGGTATAAAAAAAGAAATTAAAGCTCTAATAGATTAATGTTGCTTGAACCAATATGCTGTTAGGCATAATGCATTGCAAAGGACAGGACAATTAAGGAACTGGAAGGGAATTACTTCTGGGATCTAACGTCCAGGTGTCATGATCTGAAAATCAAAACTAACTTCAACATCTGACTTTGGGAAAGCAGGTTAGGAGAACTGACTTAGAAATGGAGTAATTGTATATAAGAAGACAGTTATGAGGGTCAGCTTTAGAGCCATACTAGTGTGTACCTATTAAGTCCTCATATGTCTGTTAAAAGGTAGTTTATGAGAACTGAGGAGCCTTCATCTGCACTGGGAATGGCAGCTTTGGTTCAGTGGGCAGGTTTGTACAGGTAGGCACTGCTGTCATTTCCATGATGCCAGTGGGCCTTACCCAACCGTGCGTCAGCTGTGCTGGCCCTGCCTCTCCTGTACATTTTCCTTTTGCTGTGTAATTGTATTTTACAGCCTGCTAAAAGGCAAGGAAATGGGACTGGGCTCAGCACTGTGACTATGTGGCTGCTGGCTCAGGGCTGGTATGTTTGATTGGTGAAATAATAATAGAGTCTGCTTGTCTTTACCTTCCAAAGACCCTTTTTACAGACTGTGACCCTAATATCTGTGAGCCTCAGAGTTATGCATTCCTGGCATTGGTTGTCTATGCCTGACCCATCTGATATTTCCATCTTCTCTTCTTTTTCTTTCAAGTTTACATGTTATGTTCCGAAATGTAATTCAGGTCCTATTGCACCATTTTTGACTTTCCTTTACACAAACCTATTCGGAAAACTCAAGGTTTAGTGCTAAGTAGTTGTTAGTTTCTAGGCTAATTAATTTCCCCTAAATGGAAGAAAGTACTTTCTTAACTTAAAATACTTGTCTCTCTTTTCTGAACTTCATCCTCAATGGATTCACTTCATAGATTTCTTTTTTTTTTTTTTTTTTTTTTTTCACTAATTAATTCCATTGCCATTTATTTTCCCTCAAAAAGTCCCGTAGCTGGTTATCACAGGAGCAAACAGAGTGCAATGAAGTATATTTCTCAGGAATTTGGGTTTAGTAATTATATGGACAACCACGTTCGCAACCACCTTTTGAGAGCAATCCCTATTCTGACCACAAACCCAAGTTTTGCTCAGGTGCATTGCTGTAGTTCCCTTTCATATTTTAAACAGGTACCCACCACACTGCTCTCTGAGGAGGAAAGATTTGATATTTTCTCTTCAAGTGTAACAATCATCAAATATGTGGTAATAAGTACAATATTTTTCCCAGGAGTAGCAAAGTAGCTGAAGTAAAATGTTTGCTCATTAGCACTCGACCTGCAAGTGCAACGAAAAGAAAAGATTTGACAAGCTCTAATGTGCAGACTGCTCAGTATTAAAAAGAAACAAATAGGTAGGTATTGCATAAAATAGGAAATGTGCAATCTAAAGCTTCTGGTCTGGATGAAAATTTCTTGAAGGTCTCCCTACCTGTGATCGTATGTTCCACAGACGAGTTCAGTACCCAACTGAATGCTGAATCAGGTCCAATGGGTTGCTCTAGCAACATTTGCTCCCATCAGCAACTTCTGCTGTGCCTTGGGAGATTTGGCAGTGGTTGGGTAAGTCCTGATGACTTCAGTGGAAATTTGCATCATCAGTACAAACCTTACTGCTTGAACATGGGCGTGGTGGAGCAACTTGTCAAAGATGGACGTTACTCCCTGCTAAAACTCCCGGCCCCAAGAGCAAGCCACAAGAGGTGCGTATGACTTAGGTAAGGTGTGTGGCTTGGGCTACTGCTTCCCACAGCAGCAAGGTGAATTACAACCTGCGAGCAGTGGTGGCAGATTTGTCCTCTTAAATCCCTACAGTTTGGCTAAAAGTTAGGCATGTAGTGGGAGTATCTTCCAGCAGAGAGAGAGAACTGGGCAGGCAGAGGGTGAATCCCTCCATCCTAAACTGTGAAAAGTCCCACCAGGGTGTTTATTGGAGTTGCCTACCAGCAAATGTAACCATGATTAAAACACCGTGTTTGTTGCAAGACGCTAAATAAAACCAGCCATTTAATAAAACCAATCCATTTTGGTATAATAAAATACATCAGGTATGGGATATTTTATGAAAATGTTTAATTCAACTGTTTCTTTGGAATGTAGTAGTCATAGTTTGGAAATTTAAGTTACAGTTCAGTTCTATGTGATTTTTTTTTATGCTACTCAGTGTCTGAGAATACAAATGTCATTTAAAGTTAAGGCTTCGCTGTTCATCTTGAAACAACAATTTACAAGTGTCATATTGTCATAGAAAATAAAAATTTCTGTAAAAAAAATTTGCACAAAGTTTTATGATGGTACAAAACATGAAGCAATAATATACCAGTAAAATGAAATCATTTTACTACAGAAGATTTTTATAGTTTTTCAATAAAGAAAAAAATATGTTATTTTACACTTTAAAAATTATGAAACAATCTAAAACAATATAAACTGAACATTTTGTAACACTGCCTTTACAAATTAATAACTTTATAAACATATAATTTTTTTAAATATATTTATCAGTGCAAGATACTTTTCAATGTAAAGTTGCAGTATCATTTTTCCTTTATCAAAGGGCAACTTTCATTCTGTTACCTTCAGAGAAATCAAATCTTCAGTGCTAGATCCTCATTATCATAGTAAGGTCTGAAGACCACAAAGGAGATATATTTCTTTTTACGTTCACTATTCTCAGTATGTTAAAAGAAGAAAAAAACCCACCAACCACCAGCTTTACTGTTCAAATAGATCAAGACCAAGATCTGGTCTAGAATCTATTGAAATCCATGAGAGTATTTCAAAAGGTTTTGGGCTTGGGCTCCCCAATGGGATTTTCTCTTCAAGGTAATATAAGCATGTAACTCTCAGTCAGGTTAGTGAACTAGAAGTTTTTTCAGCTAAGGAGAACAGGACTGAACACCTGAATCACACAGTGGTCATAAGCTGAAAATAGTTTTGAAAAATGCATTTTTTTCTTTGGGTTAATTAACTAGCTGCTGCGATACTATTATCGTCAGATTACACTGTTGGATACAAATGAATATGCTGCCTCTGCCAAAATGAGTTTGTCACTTGGGACATTTCATGGGCTAACTTTTTGTCCTAACTTTCAGGCCTTAGGTGATCTGTCTTACCTTCTGGAGGACCCTGGGGTCAAAGCCTGGGGACATAACGCTTCCAATTTAGGCATCGAAATGCATGTTTGAATATTCACTATAGCTTCTGCATTTGGGACTCCTTTGAAGTAGCAACTATCTACTGTTTTTTCTATTGAGTTGTCCTTTAAAATATTTTCGATTTCCAAACTCATATTGTTACCTCCAGTCTCTCTCCCTTTTCTTCGATTTCTAGGTTACCGGTGGATTTTCTGCAGGTTTTTCTGTTTTATGGTTCGTATTGGTGAAATTATATGCTTCAAAACATTTAACTGACAAATAGAGGTGGATTCTGTTACTCTAGTAATTCAAGGCTGAATTGGCCCTTCTTTAGGCCTAATCCTGGACAGGATACTTCATTGCTCCATTACAAAAAAATTTTTGGAAAAGACTAACTCAGAAAGTCACAATCACTTCCCTGACTCTGCTCAGGGAATTCAGTGAGGAAAAACATGAGTTCAGCACTTTGCAGGATGTTCCTTTCTGTGCTGGTTTTACTGGCTGGTTGATAGATACCCAGGGGAAGGTTAAAGCTGCCCCCCCCAGTTGTGGCTGTGCTGTGTGCCGGGGCTCCCCTCGCACCTGCAGGAGGGGATTGATGCCTCTGGCCCCTCACCTCCTCCTCTGGACCCCTGCGGGCAACAAAATCTTGCTTGTTTTTACCCTGTTGGACCAGCTGCATAGGCTGTTGAATATTATTTTTCCAATAATATTTGTTGTAAGTATTAAGAAATTGCCACGTAATTGTCAAACACATTTTTCCGACAGCTTACACTACTCAGCTCACTGAATCTGTCACTATCTGCATTTCTGGTCAAACAGAAACCTCCTGGTATGAAATGCCAATTGGATCTAACAGGATGGCAAGAACATACCCTACATACACTGTGGGATTTTATTCTGCCCTCAGTACCCATGCGTAAACCCAATTAGCATTGATTAGCATGAAAATACACGCTTACCGAGAGAACAGAACTCTGGGTTCAGGTAGGGGCAGGAGGAAAGTTTCTCATTTTAAAGGCAATCTTTTCAGTAAGTGAATGATTTTCCCTAGTGTGATTAACAGGCAAGCTGTTCTGGATAAAAGACATGTTTCATGACTTCAGGAAAAAAGATACTGTCACTTTATGCGGTTAAGAAGAAACCCAAAGTTCGACTTTGGAGGGTAAAGTTAAGAATTTTCCCTTATTTTTTAACACAAACTCTAATAAAATCCTTTGCCATTACCAGCAAGTTAAAGCTGCAGTTTTCTTTCCTTGGCAATGGCAAATGCTTATGCGATCTACTCAGAGAGAGAAAGAGAGAGAGAGGAAGAGAAGAGAAAGGGAGAGAGATTTTACATTTGAAAATACATTCTATATGAAAGAACAATAAAAGGGAATATTGCAGCTTTATACAAAAGGGTCAAGAGACATGAAGTTGAAATACAGAAAGCAGAACAATCGAGCCAGGTTGTCAAATCTGATTAGCCCTTGCCTTGCTGAGGCTTCTTTCTTACACTAAAATATACTTTTCTTTTAGCCAGTGAGCCACCGGAATATGATTAAAGACAAGGGCATTAACTGCAGAGAAGCAGAGCTGTAGTTAATGTTAACACAATGAGAAGCAGTACAAACAAAAAGGCACTTGAGAGGACATACACTAGCCAGTGCCAAGGACTTTTTTGTTTAGTTTTTAGGCAGTACACTCGGTTACCAGTTGTGTCTGATGATGGCACATACTCTTTTATGGAGTTCACAAGCACAAAATTTAGTACAACACTGAAAAACATCAATAAAATTTGACTGTATTGCTTCGTAAACAGAGCTGACACACTATATCGGTACTGATGCAGCAGTACTTTCAAAAACATCCTAACCCTTCTTTGCCTATGCACAACACGAGCAATTATACACAAATACAGGTGCAGGAGTCCACTAAATTGCTGTTACTCCAATATTTTCTGGGCACTGAGCTACAGACAGCATGTCCATCCAAAGGACCCCACTGAATACATTTTGTGACAGCATCTTGGATTTTGCACAGTAAAACCAAAATTATCCATTAACGGAAAACAAAAGAGAGGGAGAGAAAGAAAGACAAAATGAACTATAAGTCAATCATACTTGGTCTCAACACCAGCATTTGATTATTTCAAATAAAACCAACAGAAAAAGCAGACTGTACATGATTCAGATTGATAACACAGATTGTTGTCCATGTTTATCGGTTACACACTCATTGAAGCTCCTGAGAAAAGCTTGGCTCAGTGTCATCAATGCACTTTTCAGCCTGTACAGTAAAAGAAGATCAACAGTTCCCCAGCACGACCGAGCTATGTCCTTCCATCCCGATTCTCTGAAACTTCTCCAGTCGCTTTACACCTTCATGCTTCTGAGTATGAATTCTGTGTGTTTAGTTTATCTTTTTTCAGTTTTACACCATCGACCAGTTCAAAATTGTAATTCTCCAGTGCAGACAAGTTCCTCTCTGACATCCCATTGTGCCAACAGGCACAGTACAG
This sequence comes from Podiceps cristatus, assembly GCA_000699545.1. Classification (NCBI taxonomy): domain Eukaryota; kingdom Metazoa; phylum Chordata; class Aves; order Podicipediformes; family Podicipedidae; genus Podiceps; species Podiceps cristatus. The sequence goes on from KL267337.1 coordinate 9,516, forward strand.
GACAACTCCACAGATGGCTCCTAAAAGCACCCCGAGTGCACTCATGGCTATGATAGTAATAAGGATTGGATCTAGAGTCTTTAGGACGTTGCCTGGTTTCCTGGAGATGTTGTCATCGTAGTCCTCGCCTGTATGGTATGGAGGCGTAAACCCTGAAATGGAGAAAACAATTGCAAAATTTTCAGAACTGATTCTAGTTAGAACTTTGTTTGATGAGTTGGAAATTTGGAGAAAGGGTGTCAAGTTTTTGACATAAATTGCTACATAATTTGAAAACCTAGCTTCTAGGAGGTAGTCATAAATAGCTGAAAACTATATTGTGGCCCAAATAGTTGTTGATTATTTTTTTCATATTGTCCTCCAGTTCTTGACTCTGCTGCACATTAGTAGGGGTTTGATTTTGCCTTGGGTTAAGTAGGAGTCTTGGGGATGAATAACCAGACCTTTTGATTATATTTTGTCAGCTTGCAGTATTTAGCTCAAAAATGTTACTTAAATCTTGTTCAGCTCAGTGTGAATGTTTATAGCCTTAGATATTGGTTGGGAATCTCCAGCCATTTTGCATCCATCTCCACTTCACTGACTTCAGGATTGGACCTTGAAATGGAAATAGTGACAAAACTGACACAGAAGAGCACTCTGCCCCTCTATGTAAAATATTCACTGGGTATCATAATGTTTTCCCTCAATCCTTTCGGTTTATGAAAGAGATCCAATAAGCTTGCAAACCTGCTAATTGTTGCAGGAAAAGCCAAAAAGTCTTTTTGGACAAACCCTGCTTTCACTGAAATCAATGATAGCAATCCTGTTGACTGTAACAGAAAATAATTAAGCTGATTGCCTGAAAAAATCCAAGTACATTTTATTATTGGGACAATATGACAATTATGATCCATTTAATGATCCATTTACAGCTATCATCATTGAAAATGATAATGCTTTGGTAGAGTGGTTATAAAATGACATTTTCAGCCAGGTCTGAGAAACAATTAGCCTGAAGAGTTTTGAGCCTAATTACCTAGACACTGAGTGAGTCAGAAATTGTAAGATATTATGATAGCTGTTTCTTCAGCTGTGGACAAGGCTTCTAGATAGCAAAATATGAAGAAGCTATAGTGTGCATGCATATATATGTATACAATCTAACAAATATGTATATAAAGTTTGAAAGGTTTGAGATAGATATAAATAATTAAAAAATCCATAAGATTATATGACATAGAAGAAAAATCTATTAAATCCTTCAAATAAAAGTAAGCCTTCTTAACATCTGATCTAGATAAAAAACCTTAATACAATACACAGTCAGAGAACAAATTTATAAATAAATAAATAGAATGCACAAATTCACATGAAAATGCACTTTAAAATTAATTTCCCTTTAACAGTAACACAATTTTTACCTGTTTGATTACTTTCTGGGTCGTCTTCTTCATCTATTTCATTCTCCACATCAGTTGACTCTAATGAAGCAAAGAGAATTGACATTGATTATTAGGGTTACAAACACTGATTGACTATCATGCTGGCAATAATGGTATAGCAGATTTTCCTGTGTCAGAGCATCATTATGTCAGCTTGACAGAACTGTTCATTAGGATGGGCTCTGAAAATTAATGGAGAAAAAGAAAGATTTAAAAACTCCTCTCCGCCCAGTCTTGGCACAGTTTTAGTTATCAGCAGGGTTTTTCCATGTCTGGGAAAGAGAAATCAGCATGATGAATTAGCATCTCATTCATTGTATTTACTATTTTGGAGCCCAATTCCATAACACTTCATCAGCGTAGGCATAGTTAATCACAAGAACAGTTTCACTGACTGCAGCGAGACCACTTGTATTTGGGCTTCAGACTGAGCTTTTGGCTTTAGCTCCCCAGGCCAAAATCCTTGCACTTGCTTTGAACAACCAAACTGTGAAATTAGGAAAGAAGTTACTTTCCTCTCTCATTTTGGAGTCAGGTAAATACCATCACTGTGGTCGCAGCACCCTTCTTGGCACTGAGGACACTGCAGGAGGACCAAGCAGTGTGTCCTGCCTCTCTTTCCTGGTAACTGTCACTTTGGTGGCGTATGCTGAACCCCGTGAGATGGACTGTGTGATAAAAAGAGATGGTACAGTTTTCTCATCCTGCAGTGAATTTACCATGTAGTTGGAGTCTGTCATGTTACCCTCAAAAGGCTATTAGCTACCAAAGGTGAGGAACACCCTCTATTATTGCTCGCAGCTGTGTTGCCAGCTTGCATGGCGTAAGTTTACATTTCTAATGCTGAGGGTACTCCGTTCTATTCCCTCTCCTACATAAAAGTTATTGCTTCATCTCCATCATGAAGGACACTGTTCAGTTGCTTGTATTTATCTGGAGTTGCTGCTGCCAAATATGTGCAGTATGCATTGCACATATCCAGCAGCGACTGGAATAACTCAAGACCGGCCAGAAATAAAGGCCTCAGATAGCATCTCAGGAATAGCCTGGCTCAGATGTAGAAAAGGCCATGGTCTAACATTACTTCGTGTCCCAAGTGTCTGGGCACTGGTGACTACAGCAAACAAGTCACAGCAAACTCAGAATTACAGGACAGCAGAAGACAGAGCAGGGGCTGTTTTGCGCTGGGTATCCTGTAAGGGTTTGATATGGTCATTTAAAATAGAATTCAAGTAGGCTTGGTAGTAAGTGATCTAAAAAAGCTGAAGAAATAAAACTGGATTTTAAGCATTAGATAAAAAAAGGAAGAGCATTAGGAAAATCAGAAAATTTTTAAGAGTGCAGCAATTTCAAATATAGGGAGAATGTGAACATGCTGTGACGCATGTCAGTAGGATGCCAGTTCCGATCCAAAAGACGGCAGCTGCTGCAGTACTGAGGTGACATCAGTGGCACTATGAATAAAGCTATGGGCCAGATCAGGGTGCTTTCATTGCAAAACCTTGTACATAGTCAATAATTATCTATCCCTTTCTCATAGATAAAAGCAGATATCAAAACAAAATAAATAACGTTTTGGATGAGATTTCTAGATGTTCTTGCTATTCATACTTACTTCGGCAATCCTCTTGTGCTACATGATTGTCAATTTTAATATCATCCACAGCAATTCCTCCAGTTCCTTTTCCAATTTCTCCCTCTATAACCACCTGGCAAAATAAGATAATGCTCACATTGTTAATATACATTTGCAACAGTCAGGGTATCTTAATTACTTGTTAACACACATCTTCACTTGTCATGGTGCCACATCTACCTGTACTTTGCTTGTGGCCTGCCAATCTGCACTGCACGCCTTTATGAATTTATATATGCAAATTTGAATTTATATAATGTCATAACTTCATTAAAGACTTTTATATCAGCAGCAAAACTGCAGCAAGGATGCAGTTTTGTGACAGATGAAATATGATTTCTAAACTATTTATTTGGATTTCCATAAAAAATTGCTTATACCGCTGTCATCTAAGATACCGTGAAATATGCCACTGTTATTACTGTCACAGCTACAGCACCTCATCTATAGGTATAATACTGTCTATATAAATTCTCTAGTGACATTGTCTGCTATGGTGTATAAAACATGACCAGCAAGGTCTTACTGGCCTTGGCTCTGTTAGTTCAGCAAGGAGCAGCCAAGCTCACCTGATAGTGTTTCACGGACTTGTGAAGAAGAACACGTCCTTCCTTCCAGCAGTTTGCCTGGTGCCCACTCAGGGTCCACAGCACCTGGTCATATTCGTCCGGCTTTTGGTACCGCAGTTTGATCTTCAGGGTGCCGACGTGTGCGCCAGACATGTGGTACCAGAAAGTCATGCAGTGGGCAGAGTTCTGTGAGTAAATCACGGGGCTCAGCAGTCGGGCGACTTTCCCTTTCTGGCTTTCGTCAGCTTGCGAGTAAATGAAATTGCCATCTCCTACTGTGACAGAAGGACTGCGTTAGGAATAGCCACCAGCTTTCATTTTTTTTGTTTACCTAAGAAACCCCAACCACCCTGATCATTTTGTTTTCTTTCCATGCTGATGGGTCAAGCCTCACAACCTAGAGAGTCGAAAAGCGTTGGTTTGGGAGCTCTAGGAAAGCTGATGGGCTCTAAGGAGATTTTATGACTTCTGGCAGTTTTCTTTGCTGTTCATTGGGATGCTTTGTGCTGAGAGTGAGCCATGACAACATGTTCACTGTACGTCACACACAAGGCATTTGCTTTTGCTCAGGGAAGGAGGTAAAAGCATCTTTGGTGTGACAGCATATGCTCCATCAGTCAGCGTGCACCTCCTGAAGAGACCCAGCCCTAGGTCAGCAGGCTAGACAGAAATCTCCCGGGCCTACTTTACACTAATTGTGCAAAGAGTTATTTTTAATCTCTGTTAATTAATCTGTGCTCAAGAAGGCAAGATTAGAATGGGAAGAATACTGGAGAATAAAATAGCTTTGAACAGCCATGGTCAGAGATCTAAACAGTGCTCTTAAATAGTGTCACAGCATTGTCACAAATGGTGCCAGTTATTCCCTTGATTTTGGCAATAATATATTGGGCTCTGTACATTTGTCAGCCACTTCCCGAAAGAGTAAGATTATGGCTGGTATTTTCTGAAGAGTGTAATGGATTTATACACATTGAAATCTGAATACCTAATACCCTTAACTTGGAAAATTGCTTGCTTAATCACACTGGGAGAGAAGCATGTGGGAGTGTGATTAGTTTGGTAACAGAAAATTGCTAAGTAAGATATTGACTACAGAGAAGTGCTTCTGATTTACACCAGCCACGCATCTGTTCCAGTCAGCTTTTGAACAGCTTCTTTGCAGAGAATTATGGTAGAAAAATACAAAGGTCATCATGGTGTATATGAGAACAGATTACATATGTAACATACTCACACAAAAGAATGTAGATAGCATTTACTGGCAATAGTATAAAGTTATTTTGAAAGTAGGAAGAAGAAAAGTAAGAATAAGAAATACTATTTCTCAAATGCTGAAGTAAGTATATACATCTCTGTTTATACCAATGCTTAAACAAAAGAAAAATAAAAAGAGGCGAAATAAGATCTTTTGAAAGGGTGATGTTTTATAAGCATTGGTCTTTGCTTATATATGATATTCTTGAATTTCATTTGATATAATGTATAATTGAGACTTGCTAGATTCCCCTCACCAAGGGAAGATGAGCATTGCCACTCTGGGAAGTGTAAGAAGGACAGTGTAGTAAAAAGTGAACCGGGAGCAAAAAGGAGTGGATTAAATGCAGTGATTGGGCGGACTGGGCCTAATAAATGAGAAAGAGAAATATTTCTTCTAACAGGAGACAAGGATGTTTTCTTTTGTTTCAGTTTTTCTGTGGGCAGCCAGAGGTATCCTGGCCAATATGCAGTGGTCTTTGAAAGAATTTTATAAGGGAAGATGACATTAAATTTCAAAAAAAATGTAGGCTTTTTTCCCCCTTTTTTCTATCTTACTGCAGTAACCTCTTGTCCAGCTTCTTCAGCAGCAGTGCTTGTGCTTATATGCTCTTTCCAAATTTGCTTCTGTGCAGAGGGCAGCACAACATGTGCAAATCTCATCAAAGAATGGGAAATCCAAAGGGAGGAAAAAAGAAAAATAATCGCAGCATTAGGATGGCTGTCTCAGTTGGAAGACCTAACTCTGGCCAGATTTAATCATAATGTGTAATTTGAAGTGACATACAGCATATCCTGCTGTCTTAAAGTAATTGCTATTGAAGATTGCTTCTGTAGAGTTTCTTCAGCTTTATACAAGTGCAGTTGAGAGCAAGATATGCCTGGGAATTGCTCATTGCAGTTCTCCCAATACAGAGAGTGGCCTTGCTGTGTAGCAGTGACACTGAGGGGCTTGTTTGGGATGGCAGTGCCATTCGGGCTGCTGGTGGTCTTCATTCACACCCACCCCACTCCTTCTGTACCTACAGGCAGGCAAATGGCAAACCTGGCAGGTGAAGGTGCCCTGAGAGTAGGAGGAAAATTTTGGAAAATACTCAAGGTTAGTGCAGTAAGAAACACAAGGGGCTGCCTGTAAGACTTGCTGAAGCTATAGCTAATGGAACAAATAAGTCTTCTGCACTAGCAGGGCCCAGAAGAAACAACAAAATCTCATTTGAAGAAAATAATTTCTTCATCTCTTGATTGAATACAGGTTCAGTCTCTATAATCCTTGGTGGCAAAGTGCAGATAGCTCTCATTTCCAGAATATTATTGCAGTGCTGGGTCAGGAACTCTGTCTTCATTGTCTTAATTAGAGCTTTACTTATGCATGCCTTTTAGATTTTGTCAGTCTCTGGCTAACATAGCTTTTAACCTCCTTTCAATGTCAGATCCTACTGAGCTATTTCACTTTACTCTACATCAATTTTTCCACCATTACAGCCTTCACTTCAGCTAACTGCATTTAGTTAATTTGATGCCATTTATTTGTACAATGCCATTTATAGTCAAAGTATTATAAGTTTTTTTTTTTCCCTGAAACTACTGTACTTGTCTTAAGATTCAATTGAAAGTGTCTCAGAATTTAAAAAGTCCAATTTTGTCTAATTTCCTTGTCATTCTCATTAAGCAAAGGGGTTGCAGAGTGGGAAGGGGGATTAATCTCTACACATTTGATTAATCTGCACGTATGCAAGAGAGAACACTAAAGCGAGAGGCTGTGCAGGTCACGCAGTGCCCTCCCTTTGCCACTAGCCAGCAGCATATTTATTGCCTAATTATGCAGAGCCATGAGTTAGATACTACAAAACCAACCAATCAATTTCCCAGGGAGATATTTCTGGAAAAACTGTGTGTGAGTGAAGGGATGGCTACAATCTCCAACTCCTGCTGGAGAGGAGGAGGGCAGCTGGGAAGTTTCACTTGCAACACCTTTCTGTGGCGGGCAGACCCTGTAACTACAAACAGGAGCAATGTGATGTTTGCTCATGACTGTACCACTTGGTAGGTAATAGTTGCAGAATATTTGATTCTATGATTTGGTCATTCAGATTTTTTTTTCTATCCCAGATGATGGTTATCCACAGGCAAGTGAGGAGAAGAGAGTATCTTAAATTCCTGACAATAAATGACCTATATTCCCCAACAGAAAGGACAATTATGGTCAGTTATGACTACATGTAATGGGTTAGGTTGCCTAGAGAATCATCTTTGAGACTCTACATATTTTAGGTATAATTCACTCTCCTGTGGTTTTGGAAGACATGTACGGCTAAATCATGAACTCATGATTACCTGTGTGGTCTTGAATTGGCCCAGTTTTGCTGGTCAGGATTGCCCACTTTAAATCCACCTGGTTGTCGTGTTCCCAGTGGCACAAAGTCTTTTGCGATCCCCAGCCAAAGGCACAGTTGAAGTTGTATAGTGGCAGGTCTACAGGGGAAGAGGGGGAAGGAGGGAGGAAATGTGATTATTAATTGTGTAATTTAGATTTTGTACTTCAAAACCAAATACTATGCATCTGACCATTAACAGAGATGTTTCTGAACCTGAAACCCCGAAAAGCCATAGCAAGAGCAGCCCTGCTGGGAAACAGATGAAGAATGACTATTTCTAGTAAATGATGTGTTTGTGTCTTGTCTCTTCATGATGCATATTTTAGGATTTTTTTTTTTTGTGGTTAGATTAATTCTTCTGATTTGCCAACATTAGCTGACAACTGTGCTGTAACATATATGACTCAAAAAGAAAACTCTGGCTTACTTATCAGATATATTTGCTGTGTAACGTTTTGCAGCACCTCACAATAAGATTTGAACAAAAATAAGAAAGGGCAGAAAAACTAATGGAATGTCCTTGGCCGGAAAGGACTTCTGGTGAAATGTATAGTACGTGGCTACAGTAAGGAACTTATTTCAGCATCTTCCAGACAGTTAAGTAGGCCCACAAGATGGCAGCATTGAAATGGACAAATTGAGACAGAAAAGGGACAAATGTGGCTGATTGCCAAATGAACTCAAAGTAAGCTTCAAAACAAGCTCCATGTAAAACAAGGGAAGTCTGGTATTATGGCCAGGATGAGATCATATCTTGTTTTCAGCTTCTCTTCAATTCTGCCCAAAGGTTTAATACATAGTAGCTTATTTTCTTCAATAGAACTTGGAATTTGAATGGAAAGATTATACAAAGATAGCATATAAATCCCTCACATTTCTTATTTTCAGAAGCAGTTTGAAATCTTTTGGGCTTTTGGTTCCTACCCCATTGGTATGAACTTTTACCTCACCTTGAGCAATGACAACTCCCAGTAGAGCAATACCCTTCCCGCAGCAATGTGACCAAATCCTGAAGTCTTTTCTCAGGCATGACTCACGCCTTATTAAAGGAATAACTTAGGTTTACTTTAATGAGATGCTTTGTACAAGTATGAACTAAGAACAAAGGACTCAGTGCTCCCATCAATATCTGCTCTGGGGGAAAAAATGTGTTCTGTTGCTTTCTTGCCCATCATTAAAAAAAAAAAAAAAAGGCTAGGGAAGATAATGCAAGCCCTAGAACGTGTTTTGTTTATTGTGAGAAAATATGGAGAAATACTGGAAGTGTGTTGGGACCTGTGGCTGGCCAAACCTTTGAGGTGGAGCTCTTCCAGTCTGAAGAGGCCATGACCTCCTCCATGTAGCAAGCTGCCCAGGGAAGACTGGAAAGGCTTTTGAACTCACAATCCAGGTTTTAATGGGAAGTAAACTAGAACAATTATTTTATCAACACAGAGAAAACCTCAGGTGAGTAGCTTGAGACAGAATGGATATTAAAAGAGTTCATCCATCATTCCCTCCTTGGCTGCTGTGTCTTTGTTTGGCAGGTCCTCCTTGCCCCCAGACACAGTTTTAACTCAACTCACTGGATTCCTGCATTGCAGCCACTGTGCCCCCTCCCCTCTGGCCCCTAGAAAATTTCTTTCTGTCAGCAGAGAGGTCTGAGTGTACAGCAGCTCCTGCCCCTCTCCTCCGCCTGTCAGTACCTCGGCCGTGCTGCGGCATCTCTCCGCACTGAGCCCTCATTCTTCACTCCTTCCTTTCATCCGCCTCATCCCGCCTGCCTTCCCCCTCCCTCCCACTGGCCTCCGGAGGGGTCTCCTCCGCATTGTCACGAATACGGCATCCTAGATGGGAACAAATGAATTAAACAGATACTATCTGGCACAGGAACTCAATGTGGAGAAAACATGTTTCCTGGAGGACTCTAGCCCTTTCTAGGAAAGGGGCAGATCATGGTGAATAATCTCCCTTTGGGCTCAAAATGTTGAAGAAGCAGAACTCCGCCTGTGCTCACATGGGTGCAGAAAGGCAATCCATTACGTTTCTTTCTTCAGTATATGTGGGGTTTTTTTGTTTTCTTTTTTTTTTTTTTTTTTTCCCTAGACAATGGGGCCATGATCAAAGACCTCTTCCCCAAAAGGGGACATCTGAAAATCAAGGGGAGTTTTTAAAGAAACAGAGTGACATTGAAATGAATTAAAGGTTTTTAAGTTTGTGAAAAATAGCCTTTCGTTGTCAAGGAGGCATAGGGAGAGCTATATCGCATGGCTTCGACATCAAAGCCATGAAACAGAACTTTAGAAAAGGTTTTATAAAACGTAAAACAAAATTAATCTTATTAATCCCGAAGGATTATATCATGTAAAGCTTGTGATAGCCTGTGTGGCATTCAAACCATAAGAAAGGAGAACGGTGGTAGATAGATCACATCAATCTGAAGACATCACACAGCATAAATGAGCACAGAGCACAAAGACATTGAAAGGACTGGTATTGTTCAACTCTGAATAAAAATAAATAGCAGAAGACACAGGAGAAGTATGTAAATGGTGAAGAATCCAGAGAAGGAAGATTACAATATTCTGGCTTTTCCATTTCATAGCCTGAGAACTATGAGATATTCAATGCTGATCAAAGGAAAAATTTTCTCCTATGATGTGAGGGATACTTGCTTCCCTCAAATGCTGCTAAGGCTGAATACAATTCAAAGAGAACTGGACACTGAAATGGATAAGGAAAATATCCAGAACTGAATTGTTAATTCTAAAGTACAGGGAGTGACAAAAGCCTTTTCCTTCATAGTCTGAAGCAAGCTCTGAACATTGGGATTAGAAGGAGAGTTTCAAAGCAGGGCTAAGTTTCAGAGCACCATCTAATAAAGAATTTCTTACACTTTTATTTGAAATATATAGTCCAGAAAATTGGCAAAGAGCCTAAGTCTGATATGCTTTGGCCGTGCCTGTGTTGCTCAGCTTTGGTCTCACAGGCAGCATGGTGTAGCATAAAAATGAACTTCTTTTCCATGCAGAAGTTAAAGAGAATCCCCTGAAACTGAGCAGGATCTGGCCTGTAACCTGCTCCCAGTTAGCTATTTGTTGCTAGGTTCCCATTGTTTTCTCAAAAGTGATTGTGTTAATCCATTCCTTAGACAATCACAGCAACAGGAGTGAAGGTCAAAGGCAAGGCATTTCAGAGTGCTGTCATTTTATAGGCTCCTTAAATATGCCATCTCTTATTGTCTATTCATATGTCTCTTCCAGTGCTTCTCCCAGGGACTCATAAAAAGAAAAAATAGACCTGCTAGCCAATTAATAATAGACACTTGTAGCATCAGGATAAGTTCATTAGTTTTACGGACAATGGATCTGCCCCAGCAAAAGACAGAACAGTCCAGCACTTCTATTAAAGGTCCCAGTGGGCTGATACAGTAGCTCACAGTAAGCTACAGGCAATCTGTCCTCTTCTTTGCCCTTGAACCATAGCTTGGCAGCTCTGGTGGAAGGAAGGGAAGTAGGGATGAGTAGCATTTGGTGGGCTCCCTCTGCGGTGCTGGCCCATTCCCCTGCTAGGATAATTCTCCTGCCAATAGGTGACTGATGTCCGGCTTTACGTGTATTGAGAAAATGAAGAAAACCAGCTATTATGTAACCAAATAGCAGCAGTTCAGATGAGAGTCTGAGAGGGAGGTGTGACAAAATCCCATATGCCTTTTTCAAAATGCAGGGTACGTGATACTGAATTAAACCAGATTTATCCTCTCAAAGAATAACCAACAGCTGTACTTCTTGACCACATCTTGCTCACAGCTGGAACCATTACTGCACATGAACAAGAAAGTCATTTGAAAATCTACTTGAGTGAGTTTCTTGCAAGTCCATTAATCTTTCGTGGCCCACAGACTTTGACATATTTTTATAACTCCTCCAACAAGAGGCAAGAAGGAGCATGATGGCATTAAAGATGCTATGAAAATTCTCTATAGGATGTGCTTGCCAAAGGGTAAGTCAACATTAAAATGGGAAATTACAAACATAATTTGGACCACTTCAAAGTAGCATGTTAGGTCTGATTCATATTTACATTTCACCTTTTTTTACCACTTATGCTGGCAGGACAGAATTACCTTAAATGATAGTAAATGATAATTTAACTGCTTTAATATCCCTTTATTGATGCAAAGTTGTCCCACCGTAAATGAGAGTCAGATCTATTTTATTTTTAAATGATTTCTTAGCATAGATTTTAACCTCAGGATTTCTTAGTTATATTTTTCTGAAAAAGATATTATATGTGTGAAAAACAAGATACTTCTTGAACGGTCTGCTTTACAAAGGACTGAGCTTACATGCTGAGAGCACATAATGTGAATGAACAGCTTGCTCTGTATGTAAATAGCTAAGAGTCAAGCATTTCAAATAGTCCTTTGGAATTGAAAAAGATGTGTTCAAAAAGACTAGATGTTGGTGAACCTTAGGACTGAGGCCTGAAAGGTATTTACCTTGACAGGAAGATTTGTTAAAGGCGTCTTTTTAAATTTGCGGAGGAAAGTAGATCCTCTCTTAAAAAAACCTGAAACCTTTAAACATTTCTAGCAGTTTGAAATAATGATTCTTTTTTATTTTCTTACAATTCAGTCCCCTTGAAATGAACTGTAAAAGTCTTCTTGATGGAAAGCTTGTTTATACATTGAGGCTTTCCAGCTATTTGCTCTTAACTGTTTCCATAGTGTATGAAAGCTGGTTGGAATAGGATAATCTCAGGCTTTGACACACACAAGTGTGTTAGTCTGGGATAACAAGATTAGGGGTGTCTGCAGGCTTGAATGCAGGCAGGAGAACAGCAATACATGGTGTTAGCACCTATTGTAGAAGTATCTGTGCCACGGCAGGTGTTGCTACTGAGAGGGCTGGTAAATCTCTGTCCTGAATCACCGTGGCGCAAGCTGCTGTGGCAGCACTGGCATGCTGTCGCTCGTGCAGGGTTACCTGCTGGGGCCCGCATCCTGCAGCAGATCTGGAATAGCTCCGTGGCTTGGAGTTCCTCATTTACCTCAAGGCGCGTTAGCATCTTAGGGTAAACCAGCCCTTAGAGGGAATTAAGGCTGAAGCTGAAGGCTCAGTCCTTGGAGTGTTAAATTCATACCTTGTTCAGTTTGAGAACAGCTGAAAGAGCTGGAGTGCAGTGATCCTCAGCCAGTTGGAGACCAGGGGGTCCCAAGCTGCTCTGTAATTTCAAGGCCAGTTTAAACCTCGTTATTTGTGACTGCCGTAGCGGGCTCTCGCTCCCTGCTGCATGGTTCCTTGCTCTGATGTACTTCATTGAGTCAGTCAGGTCCAGCCAGGCCCCTTAGCAGAAGGAAATGCTTACACCACCTTCATGCCAGGAGGGGTTTCCCCATGTTGAGAGGAGTTTCTGTCTGTGCCTTTTTGGGAGTTTTCTGGCTGGTTTTCAGTGAGGGATTATGAAGCAGCTGGAAACCTTTATGTCTTAAAGTGGAGATTCTGGAAACCTTATTCTTATTTATCAGCATCTGACTTATCTCTATCTGTGATCTTTGTAATGTGCTGCCATGTGGGAGCCTGGAGTTTGGGATGTGAACTTGTCCCTTATTCCCCGGAAGGAAACAGTTCCTACCAGCACAATGCAGGGAAGTAGCATTGGCATGCTCTGAAGGGAACCTCAAAAACTCTTTTAGTAGAGAAAAAACTTGGCTTATCATGGAGTAAGCGAAGGTGGTGCAGGAGGGAAGTAATGAGAGAAAATGAGGATATCTTAATCTCTGGCAGAAGCAGTATTACTGGAGAGTCCCACCCAAGCCAAAGGGACTAAACACAACCTGCAAATGCAAATGGCTCTGGGGAGAAGGGAGGAAAACTGCATTGCACTTTGTGAATGTGCAATTTGTTTAAATGAAAGGTAGTTAAAAAAATACTACTAAAAAACCCCCATTTCAGCAAAATAGAAAGCTAAAAAATCTTTTCAGAAATAAAAATTAAAATGTTTTACTCTAAAACCGCTGCACAGCATCCTTCCTTCCTTTGCATTCCCCCACCCCTTTCCGAACTGTGGGATCACCAGCAGCCCTCCGGCCCTCCAGCAACGCTGGCTGTGGAAGAGCAGGGTGGAGTGGTGTCCTGTGAAGGCGGGCCAGCCTGCCGTCGTGTTTCTCATTGCACCGCTACTCCACGATCTCCCTCTGCTCATAAAGCAATGCAGAGCTAGAAATAGCGTATGCTGACTAAGCCAACCGAATGACCCTGGAGACAGATTTTGAGGGGAGTAAAAGTGTTCACCTCCGCGATATCAGAACTCAGAGGCTGAGAGTGGGAACAACGTTTGAGATAAGTCAGCTCTAGCTCTTAATCAGGTCGACACCATCAGTGTCCTTTAAGAAACTTTTGCATTATTAGTCCCTTTCTTTTACTTGAAGCAAGAGCTGATTGTGTCACATGGTTGAGGAAACAATGATAAACACTTACCCACCCTGTTAATAAATCACTTGCAAGACTGTGCCTGACTGTGCTTTGATGGAGGAAATGGGAGTAACTGAAAACTGACCTCTTTACCCCTCCACAATTATTAATACGAAAGATTTTAAACTGGTCCTCATAATTTTTGGAGTTTGGGTTTTCTGCCCAATTCTATCCTCTCCCTCGCTCCCAGTAAATTGAACAGGATATTAAAAAAATGGCATGAAAGATGTGGAAGTAGCAAACTAAGGATTTTAAAAGCTGCTAGTTATTGTATTGATTAAGTAAAAAGGACTTGCTGCCAGTGGCAACTTGTTCTTCCCTTTTCAAGTTCATGGTAGCAGTTTATGTAACCCCATTTTGAGAAAACTTGCTAGAAAACAATATTGTAAAACTGCCAGCTCCCTGGTGGAGAAAACTGGCAAACTTCACTTGTCTTAGTTTTGTAAAACCATGGCTATAAAGAGTGAGTGTGTCTGTGTGGCTCTGTTTTTGTTTTCCCGAAGTTTGCAAACACACTTTGTGTCATTGACATGCCACATTTAAACAGAGTGCACTGTGTGATTAAGTTAGTTTAATTTTGTCAGCATTTGGCATTTGCTGATGCAGAAGGAAATCTTGTTCTCTGCTGTGTCTACATGTGGATGAAAGGAATAAAATATTTACTGTACAGAGCTGAGAGACCAGATGCTTCTTTACTTCAGAGACTTTTAGGGAATGGGAAGTCAGGAAGTGCTGCAATTCATTATTTTGTCTCTGGCATGAAATTTGGGTATGGAATTTATTATGTTTTCAATAAGAAAAATCTTTTTTTTACCTGGTTGTAATGTATTGTCTATTACTGTTGGCTTTTCTGTATTCAGCACTGTAGTACCACCTGGAAAAGAAATTATGCGTATCATGATACATGGGACACAACAAAGGACACAGCAGTCATTAGGAATATCCTATATATAAACCTGAAATATTACCATCTTTATTAGATATGTAGGTAACTGAGTATGTGAGCTTAAGCATGAAAATATGACATTAAAGATCTGGTTTCCTTTATCAAAAAAGAAAAAAAGAACTCATCATTAAATAAAGCTGTATATCTTTGGAGTCCTTCCAAACACAAACTAATCAGTCCTCACCATGTCCCTGTGGCTGTCCTTATTTTATAGACACCAATTTGCTCAAACTTACATGGGAAGTCAGCGTCTGATCTCCATAGCACCTCCTAACAGTCACCAGTTTGTGCATTCCCCCATCACATATTGTTGTTCCTCATATCGGGGACGTGAGGTCTTCCAGCCTCTGCCAGGCTGGGTCCTCCCTGTGCGTTGTTTCAGAGCTGAGTGGTGAGACCAGCTGTTGAGAGGTACCTGGGGACTGCTTGGCTTTAGCCTACAGTCTAAGGCAGTTTTCACTTCTGCCTCAAAGAGGGAGAGGAATTAAGGACTTCCCCTTTGTCTTCTTCAAGCAGATGAACAAGAGGTGAGAGGGGTCATGGCCCTCTCCTAAGCTCACTAATTGATAATTTTAAAATACTTGACTTTTTAAAGCAAGCCTCATATTGATAAAGGAAACAAAAAGTAAATTAGCAGAACTACAAATGCACAGTGGGGTGCTGATTACCAGTCAATGACTTTCCTTTTCTCCAGCAAGCAAGTGCTTAAAGCATTATAGAAAGGATGGCTATGATGACTTCCAATGAGAATGAATGCCCAAGCTATATCAGCTTTATGTTTGTGAGAATGATCTGATGGGAAATGCTATAAGCCCTGCAAATAGAGCGGCTCTGTATGGGGTCCAAATAGAGCAGGAAGGAATCTGGCCTGTAGCACAATTACAGTTAATTGCGAGGGAGGCTTCATTGTGGTACATATGTGCAAGTGCTATCAGGGAAGCGACTCGAACAGTCGTACCCGTGAGAACGCGGTGCCGTACTTGCATCGGGAGTGGATAAAAGAGGGTAAGGGGCTGATGAAATCCCCTCTGCACTGCCCTGCTATCCTTAATGGGCAATGATATTTACACACTTTCCTTCTGTACATTTTGGAGGAAGAAAATAATGTTTACAATGAAATTATTAGTAAAATCACTTATGTGCATTTTAGTGTTATAAGTAACAACATATGTACAGTGCAATGTTTCTACAGTGTCCAGAAAAACTGGGCATGCACTGCTCAGGGTTTCTAGGTGGTATAGTAATAAATAATTCTCAAATGTCTGCAATTTTGTAGAAGGGCAATATAGTAATTTTCAATTTTATTACTGAAGTAGGTTAAGTTTCCCAAAAGAGTTGGTGCTCAGGAAGGCTGGTGGCTGTTCCCTCATCTTAGAGATTATAAACTGCTCCCTAAACACAACCTGAAAAAATTGCCAGAGGGAGTTTCTGCTACTCAGTACCCCTAAGGGACATGTGGGATGCAGTCCTGAGCTCCCTGAAGTGCAGAGACTACCGGTGAGTGAACAGCAAAGGTGCTTGCATAGATCTGTCTCCTTGCCCTCTCACAGCCCCCACCTATGTGAAATGTGTCTCCACCTATTGGGCTTTGCAAACCAGCCCTCAGTGTAGGGCTTTGCAGGGAGCCCCAGGGTTTCCTGACCTGACTCTTTCCTTTCAGAAAAATAAATTACAATGTTTAGTCACATTGAAATCTTTCTAAGCTACCTTAACACAATACAGGGTATTTTATCAGACTCCTTGCATGACTGTTTTAAAACAAGAATAAGATTCTTCTGGGACATTGATTTGAAAAGCAGTGACAGTGATCGTGCCGTGTATTTTCCACTCAAGAATTGTTTCTCAATTTATGATTTGCAACATGCATTTACAGGAGACATTGGCAAAGCTCAAAAAGGGTTTGATCCTGAAACTGCACTTTCATTTCTATCCATTGTCGGGTATTCTACTTGACTGCTTCCAAAAAGCCAATCTCTTACCTAAGTTTTCCCAATGTCCTGTTGGACAGCTATTGCCAGATTTTAATGCCATTTTATATCATGGATATAAGAAGCAATAAACATTTATTAGATAAGCACACCAGGGAGCAGTGATGAAATAACTTGTGTCACTGTGCCCAAAAATAAGGTCAATTACTGTAGATGTATACATCTGCAACAAGATCTCATCAAACAGGCCCAGAGCTTTACAGAGGAAGTGACCTCCAAGCAGAGATCAAAAATGTAGTGATGCAGTGTCAGCTCTCGCAGAAGGGCAGTGTTTTTGTGCAAAAGTGGGAGAATATGAAAACTAGCAAGTTTCTTCCCTTCCAGATGCAGGCTATGTTATATCTCTCCCTCCTATTTTTCTGCTAGTGATAGCAGCTCGGAGAGCATCAGCCCCTCTGTGGCTGTAATGCAGTGTTGGTGGGGAAGCTCATGGAAATCTTTCTGGCAGTATGAGTATGCTTTGGTGAAACAAATATCTTCTGTTTCTGTCTGGGAAAGGTTTGGGGCTGAGATTTGAGTCCTATAGTAAATTTTAGGCAGGGAAACCTATATGTATCTTGAACCTAAATAATATTTCATTTTGAGTTCTTCAGTCTCAGACAATAAACCTCAAAATGTTTGTCCAGCTTTTTTTTTTCTTGATAAAAGAAAGTTTGATTAGGACATTTGATTAGATGCAATTCCTGCTCAAAAAAATGCCCCGTCTTCCAGCTAGTCACTATTATTTGCTTCAAAAATTACATAGCTGAGAAAACAATCAAAAGTATTGTCATATGTAAAAAGCAGATGCCTATGTTTTGACAGCACTGACAATATGAACTGCATACCAATGTCCATTTATGCTGAGTGATTAAATCAGTGCAAACGTTTAGCTGGTAACTGGTGATGGATATGAGCTACAATGAAGCTGCAATGGAATGAGGATGGTTTCTGCACCTGTCAGTTGGTAGTCATCACCTGTGCCACTGTGACAGTTTGCCTGGTCATCATCACACTCATCCACGGGTTTGCCTTCAGAAACAGTAGGGACAGCCGTAGGAGCTGGAACAAAACCCAGTCATTCAGTTAAAACGTGCTGGAGAATCAGCATGCAATTGGCAGTAGCATTTTGATGAGCACCATATGCTGTCTTCATGTATTGTACCTGAGGAATGAAGCAACACTACTTTGCAGGTCGGTTAGTATTTCTTTGCCATGGGACGTACCTGTTCTGCCTCTTTGTGCCAAGGCACTCTGCTGTATCTGAGCTCAAGGGCTGAGCAGAGCCGGGCAGCAAAGCCCCAGACTGTCTATTCACTGGTTAATGAGTGACTGTTTCTACCAAGGAAGAGTGAAAGCCTGGTGAGGTAGAATAGGAGACTTGGGGAGGGGTAGAAAACCCATCATTTTATTGCGGGCCGAAGTGACTGGGAGTAGATCTGTGCAGAGGAGTAGGAGAGGTGCATGCTCAAGGTGGTAATTCTCCAGCACCTACTACATTGCTGAAGAAAACTCTGCAAAACGCACTTAAGAGAGGAAATGCCTTAGCAGAGTCCTGGTAACGGTGGCAGGAAGGGAGTGTGATGTAAAATCACTTTGTGCTCAGTAAGGAGATCTGGAAGGGGTTTCTTTTGTTTTTGTTGAAGTTATAAATAAGACATCAGTGATGTCAGTCTTCCCTCCCGGCCACCTGCCTGCTTCTCATCGGTGATGACTTTCTGATAGCTGCTGCATAACCAGTAAAAGTCTGACCTTTGTTATTATAGTTAAAAGCTTGACATCTGTGTGAGGTGCCAGAAAATATATTTATACCCCAGTACTCAGAAAATATACCACATCTGGAAAATCAGAATACAGATACTTGGTGTTATGTTTAGGTGTATGTTTTATGCAGCAAGTATAGTTCCGTGGCTTAAGATAACCAGCCTGGGAATGTGATCCAGGCTTTTGTCTGTCCTCACCTACTGTAATTTTCATTAACAATGTTTTACTCTCATTATAAACTATGCGATAATGCATCCCTTTCTGGAATTGTTCTTTGCCCTTCTACAGCCTCCAGAGCCCGCTGACCGCATAAGATCCTATTCACTGACTTATTGGCCTGAAAATGTCAGGAGGGGTGGTAGTTTCTGACATAGCTATATTCTGTGATGAAACATGGCTCTTTAGGACCCTGACCTATGCTTTACAGGTACAATCTACCCCTAGCTAAAGAAACAGTTCTGTGCCTGTTATGAATTATGCAGAGTGTCTGTTCCCCCACATTGCTTAAAAAAACCCTCTGGGAGCTCCCTCTAGCTTTCTACATTGAGCTAAGTTTCTTATCTTGATCTTCGTGCCCCTGTATAGCCTCAAGCCTGCCTACATCTCTGCCATCGTTTCATATAAGCCCCCCTGGGAAGCTTCGAGCACACAAAACTTACCCTTGCTCATTACTGCTGGAGACCTGATTTCTACTCCTGTCTGTGACTACCTCCATGCTTCTTTTCTCATCTCAACTACTTTCCTGCTCAGTAAATCTCAAGTGAATTCTCTTCATTCAACTCTCTCCTTAAGATACAGTTATACAACAAGGTTTTCTTATTATGCTTCTCCCACAGGTGAATGGGAATTTACTTCATCTGCCCATGGGTGACCTACAGGTGAGCAGTCTTCAAAAGTACACTGTAGCAGAAAGACAAATGCAAGTAGATGTGTCCCAGGGAAAAATTGTACTTGCTGCTGCAGTCTGCCTAAAAGCAAAGGTGTTTTGCCTGGTCAATCTCCTCTTTGTCTCCTCTCTCTCACTGAGCACTGTGTTATTGGAAGGTGGTCCATGGACTCACTTCTTGGTGTCCAGGTGGCTACAGGAGTCCTGTGGCCAACGAACTTTGCCTACAGGTTGTGAGTTTACATAAGGCAGGTGCTGGCTTTTCTTTTTTTCTGAGCAAGTAGCACAATAGTCTGCAGGAACTAAGTATTCCCACAGGAAATGAGGACTTCCTGCAGGAACTAAGAAGTATTTCCAACCTCACCACTTTCCGGGCCAAGTAAAAAGCACACTTATTCAATCTGTCCTTTACTAAAAAACAACACAAAACTGTTCAGTTCTCACAGCAAATGCCTCCCACTCTTCCGCCTTGGGGGAGAAATGGTAAGAAATGGATGCAGAGCAGTTGGTTCCATTCATCTTAGGAGCCTGTTCAGCTACTTCTATATGAGGTATCATATGAAACCCTGAATAACATGGTTTGCTATTCTGTGTATTGTTAAGCTGTGTGGTTTATAAGCCACGCCACTATACCATCATCCATCTGATAAAATTGTGAAATACATGTAGTGTTATCTGTAGTTATCTATGAAGTTAAATAATTATTGTTTATATAACATGAATCAAAGCTTGACTTCATGTCATAGTCCAAGGATAAATGCCTAAACTTTGCTTTTCCTGGTCTTTCATCTCCTACATACTCTTGTAAAACTAAAGCTTGGTAAGGAAGAAAAAGGCCCCCTCTGTCCCCTAAAAGGAGCAGCACAGACCCTGTCCAGCCAAGTAATCATTGCCCACCATAGTGTCTGATGTGAATTTCATGTCCTTTGAAGGAGCAGGGGATATAATTGCTATATTTAGTGCAAAGCTCCTCTGCATTCTCAGAGAACATTTCTTCCAGTGTTTGTGTCATGGTAACATAAAATTTAAGTTTCTGTCTTTATTCTCTCTTAATAGCTCTATGCTTCTTGAAAGTATAATCATAAGGCTGCTTAAGGGAACAGAAAACCATGTGGAGAATATCACTGTGATTCAACAAAGGAATGGGAGAAAGAATAATATTTGTGCCTTGGGCGTATTCAAATGTCTGCAGAGAAGGAATTGATTAGGTCAAGAAACAGCACTAATGGCAGTCACAGAAGCGAGAGTCCGACGCGCTGCCTGTACAGACACAGCAGTGTTCAGCAGTAGTCCAAGTGGAGAATGTATTTATGAAAATAATAAAGTGCATTCATCTCTAGCAGAGCAATTACCTTCGAGTTCACAGCCCAGCAGCTCCATTCGCAGCCCCAGCCCTCCGTGTGTGGCTCTCTCAGGGTAGACGCGGATGAATCTTGTCGATACAGGTTCAAAAGTCCGCAGTTCAGGCGTGTCATAGTTGGTGTTGCCTTCAAAAGTCTGCAAAGCATGACAAATGCTACTTGTTAAAAAAAAAAAAAAAAAAGCGCACTATTTTCAACAGTTGTCTTTTTTCCTTCATTCTCTAGTCTTTGAATTAGGTGAGCAGTAGGCCAGATTCTAATCACTGAAGAAG